>JAVCKT010082793.1:0-14778 GCA_032273925.1 Rhynchotus rufescens
TTCATCACTGGTACAAATTGGGGAAAAAAAAAAGGAAGTTGAAATTTTTAATTTTCCTGTGATAATTACAAGCAATCATTTAAAAGATTCAACTACATATTCACACATAGTTAATACTATATATAAATCATCTAAGAGAATATCTTACATTTATCTGGATACTCCTAACACTACTAAAGATGCTATAAATTGCATTCTTCCCCAAAAGATTTTCACTAGAGTATCCTCATTGATTTCACTTCATATAAAAGTAAATCTATCTAAGTAAAAGAGAATCTATCATTCTTTTACTCAAAAAGTTATCAAGGAACAAAGAATGTTGTCACAACTTAATGGTAAAAAAAAATGACTTATTTATTCACAAAAACTAGGGAGAGAGGCTCTGCTTAACTTACTGCTTAAAAGCTTATGACCAACTTATAAATGATGTTTTGCATCTTCTTTCAAACTCTTTCATCATTCACAACACCCACTGGCAGACAAAATCATGAGAACAGCCCCAAATATTTAAACACCAGATTCCAAATGGTGTGAACAAATAACTCTGGAAAAGAAAATAGGATTAAGAATATGTTGTTGGCTTTGTTGCAGTCTGGTTATTTTTGTTTTGTGTTTTCTCTCCATACAGATGTTAACTGACCAAATGCAACATATTAAGGAATGTTTCAGCATGAGTTTATTGGCCCTTCAGAAACATTGTCTTCTACTCTACCTGGTAGTTCCGAAGCTCGGCAATCTTTTCTTGCTGCACAGCACAATCACTCCAAATAAGATTTGCCGTTTCGTCTTCATCGCGGGTTTTCACAAATCCCATTTCTCGTATTACTACACGCACTACAAAGAAATGACATGATTTAGAAACATCCTGAATATCTAGAAGACATAGTCAAGATTAAAATATTATTTTGAGCTTTTTCAACATTTCCTATATTTTCTAGTTTTTCTAGAAAAACTATCCTCAGTTAGAAAGAGATTTATCTTTTTCTTTTTTTTGTTTTGGGTTGGGATTATTTTCAGTCCACTGGGATTTTTTTGGTTTTTTGGGTTTTTTTTTGTTTTGTTTTGTTTTTTGAGTGGTATCAGGACAAACTGATCATGCAAATTACATGCTGAACAGAAGCATATTTAGTGACATTGTTTACTTTTAAGCAAGAGTGAGCAGCAGTCCCACCTCCCAGATTCTCTTCTCATATTCAACCAAAAGCCTGAATTACAATGTTGGTCTTAGAGACTTGTTATTTTACATGCTGAAGCCAAATTACATTATTCTAGTTTTGCATACTTTCTTTTCTACAAGAGAAAGACAAGCTACAAATGCAGGATGATAGTAGCTCCATGTATGAAAATTTAAAACATGAGAGTTTAATCACAAAATCTCTATATAAAGGAACCCAGTATTTAACATCAAATACACACTTTTCATCTTTTAAAGCTTTACATACACTCCCTAATAAAAATGCAATGCAATTAAGTTTTTTTTCCCCCAGCTTCTTCAACTAATTCAATTTTTGCATTTCAAGGCCTTTTCCTGCGTAATGAATGAGGAGTAATAGATGCAGTGTTCAAAAGTATCAATTAAATGTTAAAAAATAAAAAAAGAACAAAGGCTTCTTAGAGAAGAAAATCTTCTGGAAGTGACTCACTGTCAGCTTGTTAAAGTCCACTAAATCACCCCATTAGTTAGTAATTCATTCACATCAATGGCTATTACAATGAAAACAAAATAGGTAGTTTCCTACCAATTTCATATTTTGTGCCAGCAACATTTGCAGTAATGACTCCATGCTTCTTCTTCTTGGCTTTTCTTTTAATTGTGCCTTGATAAGGCAGTTCCGCACTCAAAGTCACACGAGTGGTTCCATGGTTATCTTTGAGATAGAACATTATAACAATCAACAGGCTTAAAGCTCAAAAAAGTATATACAAAAGAAACTAGAAGCGCCACACCACAAAGCAACATCCGAGTTAATCTGTTACAAATGTTAATTTAGACTTAGAGATAACAAGTACACTGAAATAATTAATAGCATATATTAAAAATGCATAACTCACCTCCCTCATTAGGCAAGGATGGCATTATAATCTACGAGGGTACAGAGGCAGAGTCCACCTTCCCAGAAAATGATGGGGCTGTCAAAGCCAAATTATTTAAAGCTCTAGCTATACCATTTTAATCTCTGGTTGCAGCAATTATTAATTCTGAAATAAACAGATATCAACATTTAAAAAAAATCCATTACAGAAAAAATCTGAAAAAAATAATTATCAAACTATTTTTAGCAACAAGTCAGAAGTAGTGTTCCTTTACAAGATTAGTCAAGTTATTGCAAATAATGAATTTAGATCGTTACATGTCGGTTGTGTTGTTTCAGAAAAAAGATCATTTTCAGTATAAAAATATATTACCTCACTTATTTTTGTACTTAATGTACAAATTCTGCTCTGAACCAAGACAAACCAACTCCTCTCTCGCCCACTCCGTTGCACAAACTATCCTGTGTATTTATCCAGGGAGATTAGCAGATATTTCATACACAGGTGCAATATTCAACAATAATGGAAACTCTCAGCCTCATCTATTTAACTTTTTTACAACACTTCGCTGCAGCAGAACATTCCCAAATTGAACTAAACTGCTGGACCATTTTGAAGCTCCAATGTTCTATTGACACCATTTCAGAAGGTGCCTTGAGAGTCCTAGTGCCGAATGCACTAACAAAACTAGACGCAAAATGTGAAGAGTAAAGCACTCGCCCTACTAAAAAGCACTAGTAAGGCAAAACAATACGAGACACGTCGCCTCTGGGAATATCGCATGTTATCTGCTTCTCAAGCTAAGAATATCACCAGAGCACAAGACACGTTCAGTTCCTGGAAATAATACTTAAGTCCTTCTGCTGGCCAATTAAGGATTTGTAAGTACATATTCAAATTCCTAGCAGTTGTTCTTCAGCTGTGCCGGCTAAAAGCTTTTAACCAATTTGGAAAAAATGTCAGGGAGGCTAATACTGCCTTGGGAGAAATGCCAGCCCCTACTAATTCACCATGATTTATATGCTACAAAATGGTAATAAGAATCAGACAGCTCACAGAGCATTCATTGAGCTTGTAAAATAAAAAATCTACCAGAAAGTACTGCCAACGAATTTTGTTTTCAAGCTGGACCATACACTTAAAAATTGCACTACACTGTTGACATATTGTTTTCCTTAAAAATATGCTTTCATATATGCAGGTTTAAACATAGAGCAAAAACACCTAAGTTTCATGACTTTCAATTAAGCAATGGTCCTTCAGATGTGCAGACCATCAGCAGTGCAGATTAATATATTAACGTGATTTTTTTGCCTACAGCACACAGCTATGGAAATGCACAGCAAGATTTTATCAATGAAGATGCTTCATTGGACCAACCCTCACAGTAAATCTGCAATCATTTCTCAGCCTAGAGTTCAGGTCAGCAGCTCTCTAAGCGGGAGAAGGGAGTCCCCGTGGGACACAGGGACGTGTCTCTGCGAGGAATAAAAGATGAAGCTGCAGCTGGAAGGAGGTGGCTGCAGAAGGACAGGGCCCCGAGCCACTGAGGTGCAGTTGTGTAAGCCCCGGCAGCCACTGGCTGCTGCGTCACCAGCTCCGCTAGAGTGGGAATCATCTCAGATTAACCCAGAATCTGTGTTTGGCTACAACAATACAGAGGCTTCTCTATCTAATGACCTACCTGGAAGACACACTTTCTAAGGGAGGACTTTAAATAACACGGGACAAAGTATTCTATTTCCAAACTGGGAGCAACAGAGTGTGCTTAGCCTTGGAAAATCTGCTCGTGGGAATCTCTGACTTCACACTGAGGAGGTGAAAAAAAAGAATCCTAAAATCCCGACACATATCTCTGACTTACATGACCCTTCACTATTCAGTCCTGACACAGTGTGGAGCTGAAATTATTTATGCTTGGACTCAGTCTTGAAAGTCTTTTCAAACCATAATGATTCTATATGAACATGCACACCCTCAAAGCTTTCCCCTTGAAAGAAAGGGTAAGCATCCCCGAAAAAGGCTGAAATATTCACATCAGAAAAGAGAGGTGAGAAATTAAAACTTAAAATAAGGCAACTTGTGATTAGATTCCGAAGAATCTACAGGTCAGGGAGGTTCTTTACCAAAACGTGAAAGGTACCATTAACTATGAAACTGCTACTGTGCACCTTAACAAAAAGAGACTAGTTTGCATATGTATATTTAAAATAGATTTGGAAAAATAATAATAATAAAATCATCTACTATCAAAAAACTCCCAGGTCCAAAGCAGAGATAATAAAGACTGTGTTGGGAATGTGAACCTCTTCTTTCCAGCTATTATTTGATAATACAGTACCATTTGAAAAACTACATAGACTATGTACTTAGATTTACATATATTAACTGAAAACTTGACTTCAGAGCTTAAGTCATAGCACATAAAACCTCTGCAAGACAATCAACTTTAAGTTTCTTCCTATTTCATCCTATTTCTCTATTTACTTTAGCAAAATTGGACTGTCAGTTTTATTGAATTATCTGTATTCTCTGCATACAGGTAAGTAATCACTTCCCAGTGCTGGAATATTTTAATATAGATATTCAAGTGGGCAGATCGCTTTCCCCAAGTCCCTTAGCGTAACTCACAAACACTGCCAGCACCGAGGAACTGCTCAGGAGCCAGGAAGACACGCACACAGCTCCCAGCATAAGGAGCTTTCACTCTGAAATGGAGACAGACTTCAAATGTAGTTACATAACTCAGCACATGACCGTAAGGGTGGAAGGACAGCAGCACAGCGCTGCGTCCCAAGGCTCCAATTACATGGAAAAGCAAGACAATAAAAATTCACAGAAACATGAAAATCAAAGTGAAGGTACCCTTCAAAACACAGCAAAATATCTGATATTTGTTTTTTTGGGTTTTTTTGCCTTTTTATTTTTGCTTTTTTTTTTAATAATAGTGATGCATATAGAGTGTATATATATAGACCTTCCTTTGCACATTTACTTCTTGGGATAAAAAAAAAAGACTAACTTAAAGATGCCACGTGAGAGCTTGCCCAATTACACAGAATTACAATGTCCTCTTGAATCAGAATTGAGTTACAAGATGTAGACTCAAAATGAGATTATGACATTAACAGAAGCGGCAAGAGAAAAACTTGTATTAATATCCTCAAATAGCAAGGTAACAATTTGCAGCTCTGAAACCACGGTATTAAAAGCATCATATCCTTTCACAATTTTCAGTAAGCGTCTGCAAGAATCATAGCTAACCAACTTGGTGCTAACGTGCTAAAAGAAAAGCACAGGGGCACATTCTCACTCCTGCCTGGAATTTAACATGCAAAAGCCAACCACATCTTGAGGCTCAAAGCACTATCAAAACAATAAATTTGTTTTTAAAAGGCTATCTGCCAACTAGCTTAAAATGAATAAACATTAGGGTTCAGTTCAAAGAATTCCAGAGTCAAGTAAATTTATTAATTTCAGCAGCATTTGATCTCAACAAATGAAATGTATGTTTATTTAGCAGCTCTTTTGGATAAAATTTATAACAGTTTCAGATGTTCGAGGTACTAAATAGACAGCTATAAGCTATACAAAAATAAAAACGGGACAACTGAATATAATTTAAATTCTTTTGAATCACATGCAGTTCTGTGAGACAATTCTCTCAATCTGACATCTCCCATATATTTTATCAAAGCAATCAACATTTTTAAAGACTTCAGAATTGGCTCAAACTTCCAAATATTACAGCTATATCAAGCTCTGAAGCTGGACAAGCTACCAGGTGCGCCCAGGAGAAATACCCAGGCACAGTTCTCTGGACAGTGAGGTACAAACAAGGTGCTCTGACAACATGACCAAATTGTTATCATATTCTACCAACCCTATCTTTTATTTCTATAACCTGCTCAGCTCCACTGACACTATCCGCACATATTTATAAGGTTGCTAACTGGCCTCCAATATTTCAATCACTATGCTAAGTAATTCTATTCTGTAAAGAATAAGTGATAGTTAAAAAAAAAAATCTTTCAGTTGACTTGCACCATCGCTAAGACCACTGCAACTACTTAGTGCAGTTTTCCTCCCCAGAATTTGGTATTTGCAATTTGATAGGAGCATTAATTTTCAAAATACTTCCACAAATAAAGACATGAGAATGTTGAGCAGTTTCAAAAGAAGGCGACTCCACAGAAGCTTCTCTACCTGGAATTAACCCAGTTTAGAAAAATTCTTTTTAAAGGCTGAACTGCTTCCAATCCCCCTGTGTCATCCTATTTTTACCAACTGTATCAACTAAATAGAGTCACTATTCTAATGAGATAGTAATGAGATGTGATTCCAATATCACAAAATATAGGAATATTTTGCACATATGGTGATCATCTACAGAAATACAACATGTAGTGAAAAAGCCTAGAAAAACATTGTGCCTTAGATACTGACCACAAAATAAGTACTTGGAATACTGAAAACAACAAAGTGAGACACATCAGACTTTGTGAACACTAGTTTTGCTATGAAGAACAAAGTATGAGAATATTCTACAAATATTCTACAAAAAAAATATTTCTAGGCTATGTTTGAACTCAGATGAGCAGAATAACACGTCTTCTGAATCATAAGAGGAGCAGCATCACTGCTGCAGCACTGTAGTGCTGAGCAGTTTTATTTAGGGACTAATCACATGCTGCCTCTGAGCTACAGAGAACATCCTGACAATGACACTGGAGGTTTGACTGGAGGCTAAAATAATGGGAAAAAACAAGGGAGATACCTGACCTATGCATGCCCTTCAAGACTTTAATCACAGCAGTGGCACAGTTGCGCGTTGGGAACAGTATCAGAGCCAGCTCTGTCCTCATCCACCTCATGATCAGTTTCCCAAAAGAAACACTTAAAAGCAATCGGCTCAGGTGTATGAGTTTGTTTTTAAATAGGAAAAAGTCTTTGGGGGGGCGAGGCGGGGGGAGGTTACTAGAAAGCCACACTTGAGAAATGCAATGAAATAAAAGTCTCAAGCTGGAGGCTACAGCAGTAGGGTATTTAAACTAAGATAATCAGCTTGATTCCTCTTTACCTTAAGATTAATCTTTTAAGGGACATTCTTAATTAAACTGAAGGCCATAAACTTAAATATACTTAGGCAAATATATGGTGTTAAGTTATTCATTTTTAAATATTAAAAGGATTGTTACATTAATTAGTATGTTCTGTTTTAACATATTATGCTTTAATAAAATTCTCTAATTTATCATATAAAATAATAATGTATAAAAATAATTTTATAGTTTAACAAAATTCTCATAAGATAAACCAGTGTTGGCAACTGATCCACACAGTTTATTATCTGAGGTTGAACATTACAGTCTTTACATATCTTTCTGCTTTTCTGACTCTCAGATATATTACATCCTTCATCTTGCATCTTTGTATTAAATCCAAACAGATGGTCTTCTAAACACAGGGCATGGAACAGTTACAACACACCTATTAACTAGAAGAATAAATCTTTCATTAAAAACTTAACATAGGATCAATAAAAATGAGAAGAAAGAAGACTTGTGACAACCCAGACAAAAAGAATGCAGAATATTGTGATTCACGGCTGGCTATCGGCCCAAGACTGACTACTCTATCACAGATATCAACTTCCTCCCAAAGGTTTTATGCTCCATTGACTGCTGGAAGGAAAAAAAAAGAAAAACCACAGTTGCGTCTTCTGGAAGGAATGGACATATACATAAAGTGCAGAAGTTGTCTCAAGGTTGCAGAGCTAATGAGATCAAGTCCTGTCAAGTCCATAGGATGTCTCCAAAGCCTGTGGAAGTAAATGTAGACGTTTCTAGGGAGTTTTGTGTTCTTTAAATAATAGTTTCTGTTCCAGAACAGCTCTGGTGGTGGCATAGTTCAGGAACATAATTAAAACACACTGATTTGTTGACAAGGTCAAGCCATGTTTCATCCATGTTTATCTACATCTAAATCAAATTCTTGGCGCAGTAGAGATTACAGCTAAAAATAACAGAGTTGCATCTGAATATCTCTCCATTTCTTCTCAAAGACTATAAACGTCAAGTATCGCTTTTAGAATTGTTTGATCGTCCAGAGACGGTACCTCACATTCCAAAGCTCATAAAATTCACTCCAGGTTCACAAACGGGGATCACTGTGAGGACAACACAGTTGCTCAGCTCAACGAAATGCTTCATGCTGCTGCCCAGCACGCTCTGAGCAGCTAGTGCATCAGGTTTGACTGCGTTCGTATAGATAAAAAAGATGAGAAAATTGAATGAGAATCCTTGTAAAGAATGCACTTGGAAATGTGAAATTAAAGGTAAGATTTCAGTTGACAGTTTGCTATATAGACCAATCACTGGGGAAAAAAGAAATCTTGGTAGATGTGTGCAGCACTATCATCTTCCAATTTCCACATACAAAATACTGATAATAGTGCAAAATTTGTATTTATCATGGATTTGACCGACACATTCATGCACTGCGAAATAAACATTCATACCAGGACCAACCACTAATATGGAAAAGGTTTTAAAATAACTCTGTTGCAGAAATACCTAAATTAAATCACTTACAGATAAGTGTTGCAATGCTGAAACTAAGAGTCACCTCTGAAATCATTTTCTCTCAGTGATTGACAGATGATACATTTTTACATAGTGCTTATACATCAGGGGAAAATCAGCTGCAGCAGCAGCAGCTCCTTCCCACTTACTCTATCCTTAGCATTTTTTACATCTCTTTCTTAACTCTTTCTAGTATTGTGAGTAAAAAAAGGAAATACTGGATATATGCAGTAAAAAAATAGAAAGCAAATTTTTGCATTTAGAGCGTGACAAGAACTCTAAGAAGAAAGTCAGTGGGATTTAGTCATAACAATAAGCTAAAAATGAAGTGATATCTAAAAAGAGAAAGTGACTCAGTGATTGGAAAGAAGCTATACCTAAGAGATGAAGTATTATAACCAGAATAGCCACTTTTTCAAATGTAAAATTAAGAGGTCAAGTTCACAATAACAAAAATAACAGCAGAGAGTTAAGGTGAATATAATCAATAAGAAAGATACACTTCATAAAAACACACACACATACAAATATGTACATATAAATACATATACATATATACCTAAAAGTAAAGGATTATGATTTGCTTCCTGCTTTGGGTCAACGAAATCAGCTTTTTGAATTCAAACGTTTTTGGCCTCAAGGAGGAAAAGAATGCAATCTTAGAGTGCAATTTTTAGCCCAAAGTGAACTTCAGTGACAGAAAAGGAAATAATACTTCATTTCCTGGAATAACTCTGGCCTAACTAAAGGCACAGGCCTAAGCTGAAAAGGAGCACCTGGCGCGTGGGCAGAGGGTGGGTATGGTCCCAGAGGAGGCTGCTCAGGGCCACTAAGGCCTATTAGCATCCTCGGAACCCCGAGGCTCAGTTGTCCCCTTGGGAAGCTTTCTACAGAAAGTTCTTGCAGAAGACTTCTCCTAGTGGCTCATTGTACTGTGTTGGTCCCATCTTTATTTTATCTACTGTTGCACATTCAGACTCCACAAGTTTCTAACCCATCTATTACGCTTGATGGCTGCAATACCAGAGTGTATGCATGTCCCAAGACTGAGGAGAGGTATCCTTTATTTACCAGGAAAATTAGGGTGCCTAATACCTGCATCAGACACTCCCACAATACTCAGGAAAACATTTCCTCTTTATCTTCATTTCTTCAAAAAGTTATTTTATTTTTGCAGAAAATATCAAGGACTTGCTTTCTATGTTCAAAGACATACATTTTTGTATTCCTGCACATTGCTTTTGGCAGTATGGTGAAAATGTTTGGTTATTTCTCTTTTGATAAAAAGTCAATTATAGGAACTAGGAATATCCCTGGCCACCACACTTTCAAAGGGAGGGTTTATGATTACTAATGGGACTACTTCTCAGACAGTGCCCAGAATTTAAAATCTAGCTCTGTACTATTTCTTTCATTTTTGTTCTGTTTCTTCATTTGCAGGAAACTGTCCTAAAAGCAACATCAACAAGAATCATGACGCTGGCAAAATCCTTGCAATAAAACAAAACTGTTCACGCAATAATACTTTATTTTACTTACTGAACATATCTTCTACATCAGAAACATTCTCTCTGGTCTGTGCTTCTAGTTTCAAAATAGTATGATATTAACCAAAAGTAAGTGACACTCTCATATCACTCTTTCACTGCACAGGGGAAAAATACTCCAATTAATGCTTAGTTGTTGAAATCTGCCAGTATTCTATAGTCGTCTAAAAACTGCAGATTGAGATAAAGATAGAACGTTAGGATAGTATTATATCCCTCAAAAAAGGAGCAAAAATAAAATGCTGCAACTTTTTTTTTCCTCCTTCTCTTACTACACATTTTCAGACCTCTTCTATCAATTCATATCAGGTGTTTTGGAACAAAATTGCCTCTCCAAAACACATACACAAAATGCATTAAGAAAAAAATACATATATAGCTAGCTCACAACTTGTAGAAAACTCATGTTCTGCAAATATTAAATACATTAAAACCACCTTCATAAGCAAGGAAAATGAAAATGCCACCAGACAGCTCTACAGCATATTTTTTCAAAAAAGTCCATTGTATATAAGAATTTCCTCATCGAATCTCATCATCTTCTCTTCCATTCATTCAACTTTTTGTGTTCATAATCAGTACCCAGATTTTTGTTTCTTCACCTGCACAAATTGAATATTAAGCAGCTGATTTCATTTTCTCATGCTATTCTCCAATGCTTCCACTGCGCCCTATAGGGATATTACCGTGCTGGCTTTCAAGAGCTAAAAATAAAACAAGCACATGTCAACTCAAGGACAAATTTGGAAGGAAATACGCTTTAATGTAACCAAAGAAGAATATATTTAGCATTTTGCTACTAAGCATGCATGAAAATAAACTTGTCAACACACTGCTGAATCTAACTGTGGAGCCCACCCCCCTCAATTCTTTTTTCAATGTTTACTGTATGAAAGGCAGATTTAGCTCTTTTAAGAAAAAAGTGACAATCAGTATTCTCCTTCAGATGGATGGAAGTGACTTCTGAACTCTCATTTAAAGTAATTCTATCCTTTTAGAGGTTTTTTTTAAATCAATTAATGGTAACATAACTTCACCTTAAGTGCATTTGAGCAGTGGGGCATAGTAGACTTAGTTCTGGAATTCTTCCAAAAGTCAATACAAGCAGAAGCAGTAAATGCCACCGTATTTTACTCCACAGAAGGCAAAGTGAAAATATGAGTCCCAGACCTGGATAGACCAGCAGAATCTGCTGTTCTCTTTCATGATTCTTTTTCGGTGATGGTGGTGTTAATTTGGATTCTCCAGAAAGCAGTGCTGCTTGCATGTCCAGAAATGAATGTGCATTATATATATATATATATATATAAATATTCATAAATGTTACATTTGAAACAATGTTATTTTTAAAAGAACATATGTATTTATAGCATTTTAAGTATAGACAGTCTGTTTTGGACATGCTATATTTCATTTAAAACTGATACCAAAGGCAAGAACCATTTTGTCTGCTTTAGTTAATCCTTTAAAACACCAAGCCAGAAGACCTTCTACAATGAACTCAAAGCAAGATAAAAAAAAAATGTTTTGAAGTGCTAGAAGTTCTCAAAATGGGTATAAATTAGCTTTACAATACGTACATTTCAGTACAGGTGTATAAACATTTAAGACAGAAGGCAATGGAAATAAGCTCAAGCATCAAGCTGAGCAGAGTTTCTGTGATTTTCTCTGTATTGCAAGGAAGAATAGATAGAACAAGCAAAAAGGTAAGTCAAAACCCCTGTAAAACCTGTGGGTTCCTACACCTGCCCCCCCCCAAGAAGGGTACTTGGTAGAAGTGGGCAGTATGTAGCCTCCCACCTTGCAAAATGCTTCCGGATCCAGAAAGGCAACTTGCTCAATAGCCAACAGATTCAAAGGTTACCATTTCAATACACTACAGGCTTTTTTTTTCCTCCCATACTCATTCTCACTTACCCATCAGGCAAGAGGAATGTACTGTGGTCTAAATTTAAAATGCATTAACTTTTAAAATATTGATGTAGAAAAGGCTTATGGGCTCCAGTAAACTTTTGAGGAGCCTCCTAACATCTGCAGAGGAATGCTTGGGAAGTGCTGCCCTGGCAGGGCCTTAGGCGACCTTTAACAGAGAGTAAAGAGCTCCCTTATGCTCCTTCAAATCCCCACTACCTTCGCAGGTACGTGAATCTCAGTACTCCTGCGCCAGCAGTGAAAGGCCAAAATGCAGCTAACATTTTGCGATACATTAGCTGTAGTACTTGGAATTAGTTTCCTTAATTTTGACAGCTTGTATGTGTTTTTCCCTCACAAAACCAACTCTCACCATCTCCATGCAGACTCTAGACATCTTTCAGGCTCCCTTCCTCACAAGCCTATTACAGAATCATTGGCTGGATGATGAAAGGCTGGATGATGAAAATACCACACCAACAAAATACAAGACTGGCAAGAAATTTTTTTCTCCTTCATGGATTGATAAAAAACTCATTTTATACATTTTCATGACCGTTGTTTCTTCAAAACACTGCAAGGCACTTATAACACAAGTTGCAACACAGGTTTTAAGAAACTCAAAGATATGAGAAATACGACATTGTTGATTTCAATGGCCATTTTTTAGAATGATGAATTGTGGCACAAACAGAAAAGATGAGGGAATAATACCAAATTATATTGCAACACTATCACACTCATTTTTGAGGGCAAAACCATAGCTTTATAGAAGTAAAGGCAAGGTAACTTGGGCAATGTTATCATTAGTTCTCTATTTCATACAGTAATATGAAATATTACTGTATGAAATAAAGTTCTATTTTCTTGCATTTAATACAGTTCTATTTTCTTGCATTTAATATTTTATGTATATTACTGTAAAGGCTTTCTAAAGATTTCTATGCTTAAATTAATACTATTTATAATATTAAGTGTATTTATATATAGTATATATTAATACTAAATACCTCATTTTTAAGAATATATCAAAAAGTTAACTGAAATAATTAAATTAAACATAAAATAGAAAGTGTGGAAGTTCAAGAAATGACTCACTTGCCATATGCATCTTACAAAGATTTTTATAACATATTAAACATTTACAAATTGAGATTGCAATCAAGAATCCATGTTTCAGTCTCTGATGCTGACAATTTAGATCAAGCACTGTCAGCATTAGTCAGACACATTTCATCTTTAAAATATGTTTCTATATCCTTCACTGCAAGCACTGCTACAAAGACCTTAGATAATAAACTACCTTACAATCTGTTGTGCTGTTAGGATTTTTTCTAACTCTCCGCTGAGCAGTTCATCTCCCAATACTTCAGGGTTTTCCAACAGCTTAATCTACGCTGCCAGTCCAACACACTCTGCCTTGGAAGACAGAAAGAACAAACTATTAGCTGACTGAAAACCTGAGCCTCACATTACCAGAAGTGTTCACACATAAGTAGAATAAGTGACATACAACCACTGACAGGTCTGATTTCCCGGCCTCTAACACTCCCAAACTGGTGAGTAAGTCTTTCGATTGTGATGTATACAAACTATAAGTTCCTTTTCTTAAAGAGTGAACTACTGTTCTATATTTGCTTTCACAACACCACTAGTAATCACAGACAAAAAAAAAAAAGATGAAAAGGCTTACAGGATTTTCTGAAATGCCTTAACATTTGTTTTTAGGTTATCTGGCCTGAAAACCAGTACTTCCACATGATAGCATGAACAGTACCTTTATTCACCCTTCTGGAAATCTGCCATGGAAAACTGCCATAGGGATTTAACTGCTTCTGTCAATTTTTGTTCAAGGTGATAATGATATGTACCAAGTTTATAGGAAAATCTTCATCCTAACAGTTAAACCAGAGACACGAGTGTCTACTGATGCACCGCTACACGTTGTATTTTTTAAGAAGCTCTGCACAATTTAGGGACAAGAGATACCACATGGAAAAATCCTTCCCATCCTTAAACTGGGAAAATAACCAGTAAGAGCACTTTAGACAGGTGTTCAGCTTTATAAAACCAATGAGGATTTGGGCAAAGAATATAGTAACAGTCTGTGAGGTTTGGGGAGGGAGTTGTTTGATTGTTTGTTTTGGGGAGGGGGAAGAAGGCTTGAGAGAGGAGGTGCTGATAAGCAGCAGAATCTAATTTTGGCACTCAAAATGCACACAAATTTCAAAATCATAAGTATATATCAAAATTGAACCCCTAGAGGAGTATATTCAGCAGTACATTCAGATTTGAAGATGAAATGCATTTGCGTTTGCATTTTACTTGAGGAAAAAAAAAAAAGTTCAGTTTCAAGAGAAATAAAAGGAAAAAAAACCCTACAGATTACAGACCTCGAGCTATGAGCAGAAAGCAAAGCCGTTTGTTTTAGATCTCCCGGGATTCAACCTGTTCTAGATTTAACCCCCCCGGATCCCAGTTTAACGCCGGCCGTCCCCGCAGCCGGGGCGACGGGCCCACACCCCGGCCTTTCGGCGCGGCTCGGCGAGCGGCGCGCACGAACACCCCAAACGCTGCAAGGAAGAGTCACCCGCTTTACGTAAGCCGGCCGCGCGTCCGCCGGGGCTCCCGCCTGCTCCCGATGCTCCCAACACGCGCACCCGAAACGCCCTCGCGGGCCGACCCGCAGCTCCCCGCGCTGC
>JAVCKT010082916.1:0-14771 GCA_032273925.1 Rhynchotus rufescens
TTGCATGTGCTTAAAAACCTTGATTCTGGATGGAAGGCTTGGAGGAGAGTAGGGTGAGGTGATTCTAAAAGTGCATGTCAGGCATTCAGACACCCAGTCTTCTGCCTGAATGTTGGACTGGGACTGATGTATAAACTATATGGGGCTGCATGATGACAAGCTGCTTTGTTGGTTGTTTTTCTCAAATTGGATCAGCTTTTTCCTCTAGGTTTGTTTTTCCTGCCTGTTGACTCTGAGATGTAGTGCTCCAGCCCAAGAGCCTTTTGGAAGATGAAGAAAACCGGACATCACCACCGCTCCATTATTAGCTGTGACTCTACTGAATTTGTCTCACTCTTCTGCCAGGTCCTCGACGCTTTCTCGCAACGCTTGCCGGTGTTGTCTAATCCGTCTAGGGCCCTGGGCGATTGGAGGATGAGCTGATACATGTAGGCCCTGGAGGAATCCTGTGCAGCGCTCATCATGTGAATATAGTGCCCACGGTTTAGTGGTACCTGAGGGCAGGATCTCTGCCACGCAAACAGGTGACAGTGTGAGGAGTGGGCTGAGACAGTTTTCAGTTCGGAATATGTCTATCCAAGCTAAGCAGCTGTTGTTTATTCAGCATCTATTAGGTAAACATCTGCTGATGAAGCTGGCTTGCAACCTAGGAAGAGGTTTGGTTTTTAGAACGCAGTATGAATTTCAAGGAGTTGGAACAGGAATTTACCATTAAGAACTAACCTCTCAAGGCCCTAGTAACCTAATGCAAGTATTTAAATACACAGATTACAGTGCTGATTCTGCACCTGAAGCAACTGGAGAGCAACAGTTTGAAGGTTTTTATAAACAGACTGCCTACCTATGTGATTAAGGCTATAGGATTTGTCCGAGTGATTCCTCCACAAGGTCCTGCAATTTTTGATTGCACTAGAGTATGTTGCTTAGGAAGAAAGTTACTCTGAACTTGCAGAGTTTAAAGGAAAGAAAGAGTGTGTAGGAGAGCATACAATATCTGACTTAGATGTGCAGCTTCATTTCCTAGCTAATACCCGCATCTAGCTTGATTTATTCTTTCACACCTTTTAATCTTTCTCTAACTTTCTTAGTTCCTTTCTGTAATTGAGTGCAGAGAAACTGGGTTATTCAAAAAGAACGTTTTAATTCACAGTCCCACGCTGTTCTAAATCCTTAAATCTATTGTTACCATATTTGAGCCTTGTTTCTCATATGACTTGACTTCTCTTTGATTCCAGCACAGTTTCTCTGGATCTCTAAAGGAGGCTGCTTAATCCTTGCGGCTTGGCCTTACTTACAAGCAGCTGGTTCAGGATTACTCTTCTGCTCACAGAAAGCTGTTTTACAAGGAAAATGAACTACTTGCTTCTGAGTGGCATACATGACATACCTTCTGCAAAGTATGTGCTTATCTGGCACCATCCACAGAATGTCTGAAGGCCTTTCCAACGCTGCTTGAAGCATCCTGCTATTAAAAAGGATGTAGTTGTCACTTTGTGTTTGTGTTCTCCCTCCACTTTTTCTTCATGGAAGCAGAATGCAAACAGGAAGTCAGTTTAAAAAATAAAGTAATGAGAAAAGTCTTGTTTTTCACCTGCTTTTTCTCACTTTCTATAACTTGCTCTTTTACCTGAGTTGACATGTTTTGCTTGACCATGCCACAACAACAACAGGAACAAGAAGGAATAAGATTCAGTTGAAATTGAAGGGAAGTTTCAGTCCCACAAAGGAGGCTGCTTGGTCTGTCATTGAAAAGGCATGGGAGATAAGTTCATTCAGACTGGATCTAATAAAACTCCTTAAATTTGCAAAAGAATTTTTCCACAGGCAGTCTGTTGGGTAGCTGACAGTGGGAGGTGGAATTTACCTTGTTCCTCACTATGTCCTGTCTTGGCGCTCCCATAATTTTTCATTTCTTTGGTTCAGGTGCTCTAGCAGTGTTAGTGCTTGCCAGACCTCTGTGTGAACTAATTCCAGCTGTTAAATCAGGAGAGGACTTTACAAAAGTGAAATCAATGCATGTCAGTGTGTGGTGTTTATTTTATTCTTCCCTTTTTTCTTCCCTCCAGTTGATCTCTCTGGGATGATTTGGTGCCAGGAGAAGGCCAGTCTGCTGGCAGGGGGAGCACCTTGTAACTGGGGGAAGCAGAGGGTGCCTGCCCTTCGGTGGCAGCCAGCTTGAGGCTGGTCTAGCTCTAATGTGAAACAGCTGCCTTGTTTGCACCTGAACTGGCCTGGAAGCCCCAAAGGGGAGGATGCTACAAAGGCATTCATTGGGCTGCCTTTACCTGTTGTCTGCCATACACGTACAAAAGCCATCCATATGACTAATGCTGCTGTGTGTGCCCGCAGGCAGGCTGCTTTAGAAAATGTAGCGTGTGCTTTGCTTTTGTGTTAAGAAATCATTTAAAAAAAAAAAAAAACCTGCTCTTTCGGAGTTTACATACCCGCAGGGTTGAGTCTGTTCAACATGCAGTAGTTAGTAGAATTAGATCTTGTTTCATAAGCTTAGTCACCAGTGGTTTCCTGGGTTCACTTTTTGCTGTCACCAACACAGCTTCTCATGGACGCTTCCAGCACTGCCAGTTTGATCCAAGATACTTTCTGCCATGTGAACAGGTATGTCATCTCCCCACTTGATACCTACCTCTGTCTCATCTGTTTTGTTGTGGATGCCCTATTTCAAGTTGTCTGGGTAACAGGTTATGATTTTTGTGTCAGATAAGTATCCTCCAGCAGTAATGCTTAGAAAGGTCCCACCTTGGGCAGCAGGACGATTGCTTATGAGGTCTGGGCGCTCTCGTTCCGAATCCTGCCTTGGCCGGGCTTGCTGGGAGCATCGGGGGGCTCGCGAATCCGCAGCGTTAGCTTCATGTAGGCAGTTCAGCTTCCAGAGATGTTGGGAGAAATAAGACGTCTGTTTGGATTCAAAGGTGCTGAGGAACTCAGGAGCTTTGAGAAGTTTGAAGTTCATTGCTGTAATTTCTAGCATTTTCTTGAAGACCTCAGCTGCAGGAATTGTGCTCATAGGCGGGAAATGTGGCCCCGCTCCTCTTTCCACAGCAGGAGGTCTGCAGCTTGCCCTGCAATGGAAGCTCTGGACCTGTGAAGCGGGTGCAGCATCACCTGGGAAGCCAGAGCACAAAGAGAAGCCAGGGCCTTGGTGTCAATATGACCCCGGAAGATGCTGCTCGAAAAGAGCCGACCTGGCGGTTTGTGGGCGCTGCAGCCGCCGCGGTCTGGGAGCAGGAGCTGCTGCTGCCCAGCCGGGAGCCAGTGGTGCCCGCCGGCCTCTCCCGGGCCTGGGAGCGCATCCCGATGCCCCTGGCACGGCTGCGTTGTGGCAGCTGGGCAGCTGTGTGCGGCTGCTCCCCGCTGGGAGAGGCGGCATTGCCTCCTCCGAACTATTTTCATGAGCTGTAGAGGTTTATTAAGCAAAATCTCATGTGAGAAAATGGAAATGGGGTTGTGGGGATTTTTTTTTGGTGTTTTTTTTCCCTCCTTACTAGAGAAAGGTGGCTCATGGCTTTTGCTGTGTAAAAAAAGTACATGATGCTGATGCTTTTTTTTTTTTTTTAAGTAACAGTTGCAATATATCGTTCAGCCACTGAATGTCTCTGAAAACCATATAAAGTTCTATGAGCAGCATCTGCGTCGCTAGTAAAGAGTAGAAAAAATGGAGCGCTCTCAAATTCCCTGATTGTCACTCAGTAACTTACTGCAATTATATTTGCTGTAATTTAGCATATTCTGATGTTTGCCACCTTTTCTGTGGGTTGTTCTGCTGCTTCCTAATTTTGTCAGCTCATACAGTGCAAGTCCAGATCACCTAGTTAACCCTCACTTATCACTAACATAGCCTGTAATTTGTACTTAAAATAGAAGATCCAAATGTGTATCCAGGCTCCACTGAAATACTTCAAGGGATAGGTAAATTACTGGCATCTCATGGTGGTTTGTTCCTGTGTCTAATAACTTCCTTTAAAACTGTTTTTGTCTTACTGGAAATCCAAACATGTTGGAAATACAAACAGCTTTCACCATTGGTTCTTGATGTTCTTCAGCTCAGGTTGAAAGCATCTTGTGACATCTGATAGTTTCCTGTAGTCAAGATGCCTCTTGAAAGAGCTCAGTCTATTAAACTTACCGAAAGGTGAGGGGGAGGGAAAATTTTATATATATTTATATATAATATATATAATAATTTATATAACTTATATATAATATTAAAAATCTGTTTCTCAGGACATATAACTTTTTCTGTTGTTGTGTCATAATGCATGCAACTGGTGTGATTTATTCACATTCTTCTAAAGATGTGGACACCAGCTCTGGATCAGCCCCATTTGCTGAGGTAAAATTCACAGCACAAACCAGTGGTGGGAAGGAGACAAGGGCATTCCAGATTTTCCATCTAAATCCTCTATTGAACCACTTTTTTTTAATTGTATGGTAGCAGCTTTGTATTGTTTGTTGTCCCATATCTGCTCCATTTTTGTACCAGCCTTTTGCTTGATTTTGTCCTAAGTTTTCTCACAGAAGACTCGTGGGCTTTGTGTTTGTGTCTGCAATACATTTGTAGGAATTAGCCCTTTTTTTTCCTTAAATTATTAAGTACCTTAAAGTTTTTCATTAACATTTAATGGTAACCCTTTTGACTCCCGGATTTTAAAGGTTTTAATTAAGTAGCTAATCAGTCTCCTTGTTTCATGTGCAAAAGTCCTTCACTATGGACAGATGTTGCTCAGTAGGGATTTGGGTTTGAAGGGTAGAAGCGAAGGGTTTCACGTGTGTTTGGCTTCAGTTTATCCATGAGAACATGCACATCTGCCTCAGAGTGATACTGAATATTTTGGCTGATTTTATAGTACCTTGAAATTTAATGAAGAAAAAATCCTATATGTGTTTTTTTTTCTGACTGTAAGAGCGTATGAATGTTCTCGACTGTCTGCATTTTGGATATTATTGAGCTGTACGAGTGGATTATTTTATTACTTGAATAATCAAGTATGTAATAATGAACAAAAACATACCTGTGCTTGAAGCACATTTGACACTTTTTGCTTAGTTTTAGAATAATTGTATCTGTTCTAACATGAAAGCAAAGCTTTTCAGAAGATGAGTTGTTCTCAGATCAAGGTAAGCAGCTGTTTAACAGGGCAGGGATGACAGAGCAAGTGCGGGCGGCTGTGCCCAAACCAGGATCCTCCCGGAGAGGAAGAGGCCCCAGGGTGCCCGGAGCCACTGGATGCCCGTTCCTGGTGGGCCAGCAGGCAGAGCCCATGACGGCTTTGCTTGCAATATGTTCTCTGTGCTCAATAGATGGAAATAGTCTAGGATATGAGCATTTGTTGGCCTTCAAAGAGAAGAATCAAGTGACTCTTGATGAAAGGCATTCATTTGCGTTATTTACCCTTTATATGGATAAAACCAAAACTTTCTTGTCCTTGGCCTCTGCAACAAATCTATAGTAGTTCTTGTGAAAGAGCATATTCCAGAGAAACTAATGTCCTATTGCAAAACTAGTTAGTAAAAGGCAATGAAATCACTCACCAAAATGTTGTTTGGGCTGGGGCGATGGCCAGGGGTTTCCATCAGGGCTGTGGAGGTCTGGTGTCAGGCACCAAGCAAGCACTGAAGAAGACTATTGCAGATAATATTTTAGAGCTAGAGAGTTAACTAGCAATCTGATTCCTGTGTTTATTATGATTTCTTTGAACAGATTCAATTAAAATTATAAAGGGAGATGGGAGCCCGACTGATCTCCAACAGGTATCATGGGAATAACCTGTCCCCCCACTTTGTAGGACTGTTGTCTCTGAAGAATGCTGAGTATTTCATAGCATCTTGGGGTGTTATCGCATGTAGGCTTATGGATCCCTACTGAGAGATGGGATCCTCTATAGATGAACAGGAGGGTGAAATCCCCGAGATCCTCAGTGGGTCAGAGGGACCTGAGGCTCTGAATCTGTGTTAAGCTTCCCTTCTATGATTCCCATGCCTAATTCCAATATAAAAGAAATAAAAGAATAAGGTAGAGCTGTAGCTGCTGATTTTTATAGTATTATCACTAGTGATATTACTGTGCTAGTAAGAAAAAAAATGGCATAGATTTATTGTCTGGGACAGGAGCTGTCAGCTCCGGAGCCACAAAGCCCTTTTGCAGTTGGCGTTGGCCAACACAGCGTAGGGTTTTCCAGTACAATATTCCTGGGCATCCAGTGCTGGTGGGGCGCACCGGGTTCTGAAAACGTGTCCCAGCGGTGGCGTCGCCTCCGCGTGCGGAGCAGCGCGGCTGTGGGTAAGAGGCGTCGCTTCAGGAAAGCACTTCTCTGTCAGGCTGGGAAGCGGCAAGAAATTCACAGCCCGAGAAAGAAGGTAAAAATGTTGAAGGAAATAAAGGCATGAAGGCAGATTTCCAACCCTTTTTGAGACTTGCTGGAGAAGGAAAAGCTGCTAATGCCCGTGTGGGTGTTAGGGAAGCCCCCCCGGTGCGTGAGATGGTGGGTGAGTGCGAGCCCGCGCGTCCCGCGGTGCCCCCGGGCCCGGCGCAGGCCGCAGCCCGCGGCTGCCCCCGTCACTTTTGGAGCCCTCGGAGTATATTGCTTACTGCCAGAAACTACGTGCCTGAACTTCCCTGGCAATAAATACGTTTTGTACTTTGCAGAAGGACATTTTGAATGTGACCTGTAGTCTTAATAATTAATCAATAATTTAGTAACATTGACAATGGAAAAGTTTAATTTTGGCTAATTTGAGGCATCTCCTCCAAATATTTACTTAATTAAAAAAAAATACACAACAACAACACAGATAATGACTTAACAAAATGGCTCGTTGGCTGTGGTAACCGTGGAATTAGGTTATAAACATTTGTATCATTTTAGGTGCTTTGACCCTCTGCTACTTGAGCAGTCAGCACATCTGGGCACCCTTTGGAAACAGGGAAGGGAGCTTTGGAGACCACAGGTGCAGGGAGTGGTGGTTCCCAGTCACCAATTCCCTGTGAAGAACCAGGAAAGGGAATTGAATCCAGACTTCTCGGGGCATAAGCTAATGCCCCTCTTCCTGCTATGGTGAAAGAGGTTCCTCTCCACATGAGATGTATCCTGGCAGGATAACAGTGACGTGATGGAGTTCTTCTGAACATATAAACTTCAGACAAGTGGGATGAACTTCAGACTCATTCTCTAGTCTGACGGGGAGTTTGTAGGCGTCTTGAGAATCTCTTCCAAGAACCTCTTGGTGATGTTTTTGTTGCTGTCCAGAGCAGGGTTGTTTCCAGGCATATCAGGGGACAGCTGATACTTTTGAAACCTGTTTTTCTCTCTTTTCAATATTTTTTCCTTAGCAATATTTGAACTTTACTGTTTTAAAAAAAAATAGTGAGGATTTAGTAATTGGAGCCTGTCTATGTATGGATTTTGCATTATTTTGTCTGTGCAGTGCAAAAAATCTTTTCAGATACGCAGTTTAAGTCCATAGGAAAAAAAAAATCCCAACTTTGGGACTTGGCACTGGCTGCAGAGGTGCATATAATTTGTAGATCCTAATCTCAATCCTAACAAAATGTTAGACTTTACTTTCACTTATGCCAATGTCAATCATAACCCCACCAAAAGTTGCTGATTTATTCCAGATTTGTGAGTGTGTAACTGAGAGCAGAAGTTGCTTCATGAGTTTTATCTGAGAGCCAAGAGTCTCCAGACTCCTTGGGTGAGCAAGTGGTCAGTACTTAAAGTAGTTCTGTTCCACACTCTTCTAGGAAGCAATGGGAGGAAGTGGAGAATCCGTGATAAGGATTTGTCCTTAGCCTCTACTGCCTTTAGCGAGCTTTATAGTAGAAGAACAATCTTTATGCCATTGCTTGCAGTTTCTGACATGGAATTCATGTTGGAATCGTGTAGGCTTTGCCTGATTCCTTTAGTTCTGGCTGGCTTTTTCCCTTTCTCTGTGCTCCACACTCTTCTCTCCCACGTTAGTACCTTTTGCATCCCTGGGCACAGCCACCCTGGGCACCTCGTTGTCTGCTGGGGCTGCACGTGGTGCGTGTGGCAGGCCTGGCATCAAATGCCTTCGGTGAAAGGAGGGAAAGGGAGTATTTCTATTGCATGATCACTTACAAGTTAATCGTTTTGTCAAAGCAGAGTGTGATGTGTTTGTGCTCTGACAGGCTTGGTTTGGGTTTTATCCCTATGAATATAAAGAAGAGCATTTATTTGGTGAGAGGTGTGAAGAGAATTCTTCCTGTACGTTCTCATTAACTTTTAGCTGCACTTGGCACTTTGCTGGCTCTTCACCAAGGAATTTTTAAATGACTTGTATACAAATTGAATTAAGCATCAGTGCACTCCTGTGGTAGTCAGACCAGGATGAAAAGTGTGGTTATGCTCTGCTACCTAGTGTTGGGCTAGGTTTTAAAAATTACACTGTTTCTGTGTTCCAAAAGGTAATATAGCCAAGAGGTCACTGCTGTCCTCTGTCAAGTCACAGGAAAACAAGGAGTTCTGCTTCCAAGGGCTTTTTTTCCCTCTCCTTTCTTTTTAGTAATGACAAGGAACCTTCTTTTACTTGTTCAGGATTGCGTTCATAATCACACGTACGTATGTTTATAGGCTTTTTTCTCGGCAATGGTTTTGTTTCCAGGGCCCTATAATATTCTGATTATTTATTTGAGCATTTTTTTAAATCCATAATTAGTGAAAGATTAAAATGTTTAATTCCAAAGATAATATTTAAGTGTGACTTAAAAAATATGAGGCATCTGTCAGGCTGCTTTCTAGTATATGGGAGAGAGAGATATAGTTGGGGTTTTTCCAAGGAAAGGTAAGGAAGGAATGTCAAAAAATAAAACTAGATAAGAAAAATTATTCTGAAAGCAAACAACAGAGCAGGCGGCAGATCATTGCTCTGAAACAACCTGCACTTTAACTATGCAGTTTTTTATATTCTTCTTTTTCTTTAAGAACTGGCAGTGTGACTGCTGCTGTATGTGATGCCGTGTGAACTTAATGGCAGAGATAAAAGGGAAGGATTTGAGAGAGACATACATATACATATATATTTTCAAACCCTCAAAGGCTTTTATTTCCTTCAGGGGAATAACTTGTTTCCTTAGCACTTCTTCTGGTTTGTATTTTTGAGATGTCTGTTCCTTAAGGCACTTGTACAGCCTGTAATAGGTAATAAACACGGAGTGCCGGGGCTGGATTCAGCAACCCGCTGCCCATGGCTCGTGGCAAGAGAAGGCTGGGTGGGAAGGGGCCCTCTTGCTCTTGAGCCTGGGGTGCACGTGCCGGGCGGTGGGACTCGGGAAGGAAGACTCCCCCCGCAAGGTGAATCCTTATCTATGATCTTGTTGGGAAAGGGTGTAGGGGAGGTGGGATGCAGCCTCACGCGTCTCCAAATAAGTCTAGTAAGGCTGGAGCTTGAACTCGAAATCAACGAGTGATCCCCTCTGGCTGGGGCCTAGATGGGAGCATCCTAAAGAATTCTGGTCCACCCAGCCGAGTGGGATGACTCTGTTTGGTGTGACATCTGGACAACTGAAAGAGTAGGGGTTTACCCACCAAAATGAAATATTTCATGGGAGAAGGAAAATTTTTCTGTAAAACTCTGTAAGGCTGTTTGGGAGGAACCATTAAATTCGTAACATAGCCCAAGAGGAGGACAAAAAGTGTAAGTAAAAACAAATCTAGTTTTATTTTATTTTTTTCTTTGTTCCTTCTGTTTGGCTAGAGAAAGCAGTCAATTAGTGAGGTCAGACTGATGGTCATCTGCTCTGCAGCGTCGGCTTTACATAGAAATCTGTTCAGTAGCCACGACTGTACTGACTGTTTTCTTTCTAAAAAGGCCTGAAAGCAGAAGTGTTTTTGAGATAGGTCATTAAATCACCTTTAACCATTGCAAAACAAGCCTGAATGGCCAGCACGGGTTATTAACTATAATGTCCATCCTTTTAGAAAAATGGAAGCTGCTATTTTTATCTGCTGCAAATGAGATCTAGGTGGTCAATTAATAGGAAAAAATACCCTGCCTCTTCCTATCACCTTTCATCTCTCCCTTCTCTCCATGTCCGAAGTTTTATACCGCTTAATTAGGCTGCCTTAGTCTTGGCTTGTGTAGTTCCAGGCGTGCAGTGTGCGGGTTTAAGAGCATGACTGTGACCTTGTTTGCTTATAATCATTTCTAAAGTGAGGCTTCTCTCCCTGAAGGTCAGATAGTTGAGTTCTGATTGCCGTAGTGTACTCTTTCTCCTTGCTGTTTTAATAGCATTATTCTGGAGTTAAATGAAGTTTCTTACTCCATGGGAGCTCTGTGTCAAACATATGGCAGAGAATTAGGTGACAAAATACCTTTTTAAAAGCTGTATGTGTCAACCTATTACAACTTTAATTGCTTAGCTTTTTAAAGTTGTTCTTTTCTTTTTCCTGTTATGACAGAGGGTAGAGTTGTGCTTTGTGCCTGGACCTGGGGTTCTCCAGATGGACTGTTGCCCTCTGAAATATTTTGGTCTGACCAGAATTTAAATCCTAGTTTAGGCCTCTTGTAAAACTGCACTCCACTTCATTGCCACCAAAAGAGCTAATACTCCTTTCACCTATAACTGCATGTTCTTTTTTCAGCCTTTGTGCTTGCACCAAGTGAATTTCAGAATCTAGCAGTGCTTATGATGCCAAAAGGCGGATAGAGAAAATGGGGAAAATCTCTATGTGGATCAAAATCAGAAATGCTGTTAGTTCTATTGCCTGTGAAGTAATGTTTTAAACCTCCAGTTTTAGAGTTCTTCTCGCTGTGCATGCTTCCAAAGGCTGACGAAGGAGCCCTTACCTGTAAAGACCAAATAAATATATTTGTGATCTTCATAGAGTGCTTGAGGCAAAACTGGGTAGCTACAATCAACGCAAAAATCAGTGCCACTGAGTGGCACTGATAGATAGGCACTGATAGATAAGTCAATGTAGAAATTGCAAGGGAGAGTTAAGCAACTGGTTGATGCCTTCTTAACAAAAAATATTTGAAATACTGTAGTGGCTTTTTTTCCTGATCAAGAGAAGGAATACAATTCTCTTTTAAAAACAAACAAACAAACAAAAACTTATATTTCCTATTTTATCTTGGAGGAATTCAGTCACAGGTTATCTTGACCTATGAAGATGCTATGTAGAAAAGACACATAGGGGAACAAATTAGGATTTAGTTTTTTATGTTTTCCTGATACTGGCCATTTATCAACCTAGTGTAATGTAAAAGAATAAATGCAAAGTATGGAGATAAGTGGATTTGAGAGTTTGAGACAGACCTTTTGCAACATTCTTACTGAGTTAATTGAGGGAGTCCCCTCTGGAGAGAGGCAAAACCCACCTGGTCATGATGCTGAGCAACCTGCTCTAGGTGACCTGGCCTGGGCAGAGGCGCTTGAACTAGATCATCTCCAGAAATCTAGACTAGATGATCTTTCAGCCTTAAGGTTGGATTAATCATTCTGAGATGACGCTGTACAAGTTGGATCATAACTTAATGCCAATTCATATCATGAAAGAAAATTAAGTTGCTCCTCAGCCTGGCTCGCTGACGGGATTGTCTAAGTACCAACTGCACGACTGCCTTGTTCAGAAGAAAGTGCTTGAGATGCATCTGCATGTGTTGCAGATAACACTGCCTCAGTACTTATTTTTTGTTTCAGTAGAACTTTATTGTTAAAGCCTGCTTCAGCTCTCAAACTAGCTTGTCAGCAGACTTATTGCATTTATTTCATTTATTTTTCAGGGAGCAGCAGTAGACTGATTGCAAAGAGAGGAGTTCTCTCAGATCAGATGGCAAGAACTTGGGGCTTGTTTCTGATCTTGCTTACATGGGGAGAAACTAGGAATAGGGCAGATCACATCAGCAGAGCTGCACATAGACAAAACAAGCAGACTGGAAACCATGGTATATCTTCCACTACCCAAAAAGTCTTACACAATGATCTGGGAATATATTCACATTTATTTTCAATTTCTGAGCACTCTATGCTTTTTACTGCTTCAGTATAATATTCTGAGCCAAATCTGTCCCTGGTGCAGCTCCATTACAGTTGGTAGACTTCAGCTCAGCATGAAATGGGAGTATCCTAAGTTGTAATTTGTTTATATCTTTCCAGAGCAAAGTAAAAGAGATTCCCAAGATTCCCAGATCTTCAGGCGTTTGTCACATGTATCTATATTTTGTTTTAGAATGAATGTGAATTGTAATAGAACATAGATTTTAAGTGTGGCGTTTTGCTTTGTGTTGTCTTCTGCTTTTTCTTCTCTTGTTTTGAAATACTGGTATTAATCCTAATGATAATTAGGCTTCGTATGATGTCTTTAAAGGCACAAAGAGCTTCAAAAGCTGTAATTAAGCCGTGCAGCATCCTTATGAATCAGGCGAGTGTCATCACAACCTTTTGAGCAATCAGTGTATCTGGTCAAAACAATGACAGACTGTTTCCAGATTTTTAGATCTGGAAACTTTTAGTCATCTCTCAAGGTAGTTTTGGATGTGAACTAGAAGGTAGTTGAAAAGAAGTGTGGTAAAAATACATTCTATGGATTCTTTTTGCAATATCTGTGGAAATTGCAGATTCTTGCATTCTCTCCCTCGCGCGCTTGCACTCTTTTCCCAACTTTCGGTAGGTAGAACAGCATCAGGCCAGTGGCCCTTATCCTTTTGGAATGGCATGGAAGGCTGGGAATCCCTCATGCAGCCTCTGAGGCAGCAGGCTGGTTCCTGCACACATGCCGGGGTGGCTGGGCCCTCGGCAGGCAGCCCCAAGCCATTTGTAGCCTATTTCTTCACCAAAGTCTGCTGTAACAAGGCAGAGTTGGTAGGCTTTAATTGCCAGGCTCCCAGGTCGTGAAATATGCCCGTAGTATCTTTTAACTTTGGTCTTTCATAGTGATTTTTTTCAGCTTTGTCTGCAAAATTCAATTATTGGTGATTTAATTAAATGATAAAGGGATAAAGCAACATTGAGAGACTTAGTGAGAATAGGGCTGTTGAAGCGTCGAGTCGATTTGCCCTCAGCAGACTTAATTTACAGCGCAAAGAGAATTCATGCTTGCTGTAGATGCTTCGTAACCACCTGCCTATTCTGGGAGAATTCGTTTTGTTTAAAAAAAAAAAAAAAAAAAGGTAATAAATAAAAAAATGCCCTTAAACTGAAATGGTCCCTCACATGCTGCTCAAAAAAAAAAAAAAAAAAAAAAAAAAAAAAAAAAAAAAAAAAAAAAAAAATTCAATTTTTCAATTTGCAGGGAAAGATTCATTTGAACTGACCTCAGAAATACATGCAATAATTTAGAATGTCAGTAGGTTCTCTATAAATTAACATGAGGCACCATAAGGAAGTTCTGTAATGTTCCAACTCAGATTCAAATGTTTAAGGAGGAAAAAAAAAACAGCTTCTTTCCTTTTAATGCTTGTAGTCTGATGCTGCATTTAATAGCACGGTCACATTACCGTTCTTTTTCAGCAGTATCTTATTCATTGCACAGAAATGAGGGCGTTCACTAAATTGGCATCTATGCCTGTTTCCTTGCACCCTTCTTGAAGGTAACTTGGTACCTGCTGTTATTGCCTGGTCTGAAGATAAGGCCTTCAAAAGGCAACACCATTGTTAATATTAGGTGGGACTGTAGCCCTGCCATTAACAGCAGCAGCAGCAGCAACTGGATTATTGTTCCTAAAACAAACCATGTTTCATTGAACATTTTCCAACAATTTTCTCTATTTTGTCTGGGATAGAAGCTAGACTAGTGTATAAATTGTAGTTAAGAAAAAATATTTTTAATGATGCATATCTGTCAATTTGTATAATACCCAGGTAAGAGGATATACTTGCAAATCCATTTTAATAACATGTCTTTGCAGCAGGAGCCTGGTGAGTGATCAGTGTTAAATGCCATACTTGGTTTTAACTAGGCTATTAGCGTGAACATGGGACATATGCTGATATGAGACCAAATACTACTATGTGCCCTGGTGCTTTTCCTGCTTTTTCAACACAGAAGAGCATGGAACCAAAAATCTATCGATTCTCTTGACTAATTTAAACAAGTCATACGTACAGAAGCTAGACTTAGTCTTGCAAACACATTAAAACCTTTGACTTTCCTTGTCTGTACTCGGCTTCCTAGTGAGCACCAGAGCGTGACCCGGCTCCCTTGCTGGGGTTTATCACAAGTAGAAATCCTTTTATTTTTATTTATAAGGAGCAGTTTAGAAACTGGGATAGTCATTTGGGGGGGAGATATTGCAGGGTCAAAAAAATCACTGTTGAGTGAAATGTCACCTTTCAAGAACCTTAAATGGAATGAATTTTGAGACAGGAAAAGATCCTTGATTTACATACAAGCTTCATGCTTTGAGAATAAATTATACTTTTTGAATTTCAAGTGTGCTTTATTTCCTCTTGGCAGAAAATAAGACAGAAAAAAAATGTAAAAATCAAAGCTACACTAGAAGACTGTAGATTTCTACAAAGAAGAAAAAACTATTTTGCTAGTAGCTAAAGATTACCAAAGTGGATTACCCCTGTGGAATATATTGCATCTGACTCCCTGGTCTAATTAGGAAAGTATACATCAGAAAAATATTTGAATCTCTTTCCTGAACAGCTGTATAAACTGGCCTTTCTTGAAGGAGATGATGATGTACTGTGGATGGAAATCTTAATCACAGCTTAGTGATCAGGCCTGCATCAGGAGGAGTGTTGCCAGCAGGTCAAGGGAGGTGATTCTGCCCCTCTCCTC
>JAVCKT010082984.1:0-14767 GCA_032273925.1 Rhynchotus rufescens
GCCGCGCCTGGGAGCGGGGCCAAGCATGAGGGTGGGCGGGGCCAGGCCCGGCCCGGGAGGCAGCGCGGCGGAAAACCCGGCCTGGATCTCGGAGCAGGGGTGGAGGGAGGGAGGGGGTTTGGGGCAGATGAGATGGGAGCGGGGGGGAGAGATGGGGCTGGAGCATCTCCAGGGAGCTCCTCGTCACCACTGGCACGGGCAGCTTCCCACACACCAACACTCAGTGATATGCTCACATAGTTAGGAAAAAACAGATGAAATTTCAGTGCGAACAAAACCCCAGAAGCGGCCCCGGACCCGAGCTGCAGGCGCTGCTGGTGCCTGGGCAGGGGGGCTCTCCTGAGCAGCCTCTGAGCTGCAAACGCAGGGCACGGCGTGAAGCAACTTGCCCCAGTTTGTCAGCAGTGAAAGCACTGACTCATTCACGAGTTCCAGCCAGGTGACAAAACTCACCAGATTGCCCGATAAAATGCAGCCATTTCCTTGGCAGGCCTCACGTATCTCCTCAAGACACAGCCTCGGTACAATGGTATTAATTTTCTCTCTCTTTTTTTAAGAGAGGCGATAAGACTTCAGAACATGAGAATATTTGCGCTTGGAGTATTTGCCTTCCCACTGTACACACTGATTTCCAGCCGTAGTAAAGCAGAGTCACTTCGGTGAGCTCAGTAGCTGAGATAAGACTCTAGTGCAAGTTTTGAAGTCAAAAGCCCAAGTCTTATTCCTGAGCCTACCATTACATTCACACGGTGCCACAGAAATTACTTAACTTTTCTGTATTTCAGCTCCAGCCAATGGCAAGGGCATGAAATTACTTGGAGATGAGGGAGTAAAAGCAGGATATTATCATGCTGTCTTGGCTTGGATGCTCAGACTCCATTTTGGAGTTTCAGCACCAAATCAATCAATGCCAACTGGATTTGTCAACTGTGGGAAGAAATACTTGACGTGATTATTCAACAGTGTAAGATATAGCTTAGATTTCCACCCTCTGCTTTCACGTTTTTTGTTAGCTGCCTTAAATCCAAGCCATTATAGCCTGCTCCCTATAATAAACAATTAAACAATAAAATAACAACCCTGCAGCATGCAATAAACTTGAGAAACCGTAGTATATACAAAGAATTGAATTTCTGGGTGCTGAAAAGCCAGATTTTCTGCAATAAGTGGAAGAAGGAGCTACAGTTCAGTAAGGGCTTTATTTCTGGCTTGTCCTGATCAGCTACAGAGAATAACATCACTGGCAAGTGAGTAAATACAGCCATGTGGGAACAGCTTTACAGCAGCTCATAAAAACAAGAAATGCATGTTATTACTACAGCCAGCTACTCCAATGCCTTTCTCAGCATTTGTTTTTTTTTAGTGTCCTTAGGAGAACAACGAGCAGAAGCTACATAAACCACCAAAACAGCAGGCAGAGCTGGGGAAAAGGGGACTTAGTTACTTATTTCTACTGGGAAAAGTGCTCTATTGGAGTTTGCACGATCTGGATCCTGGGACACACTGCTCGTTCATGCCTAAGGTTTGGGCTATTTAGCCTGAAATGCGGTGAGATTTTCTGCTTCCTTTGGGGGACTCGGATTGCTGCCTGCCCTCAGCAGACACCAAGCAGCTCTTGCCCTGGGCTGGCATTTCCTCCACAGCCCATGTGCAGCCACTCGAAGCCCTCCAAGCCTAGAGCGGTTTCAGTATTTTTAGCTGTGAATTTCAAAAGGCTGCAACAAGATTTGTGACGCACTGCGAGGGGAACCCAAATGTGGAAGTGTGACAGAATGGCTGGCAGCTATTTCATGGAGATATTTGCTACTCCAGGGGATCTGTGTGCCTTTCCTCTGCAGCTACATTGGCTTCGTTCAGTAGTGCTAAAAGCAATGGGAGCACCAAGACAAGAACATAGCTCCTCTACATGTCATTCACTGCCTACTGTCTTGTCACAAACTCATTCTCAGTTTGGTTTATGGCTGTTAAAATTTTAGTTTACAGCATGCTGGAGTACAGAAATAAATAATCAGCCTCTCTCTGGTAAGAAAGTTTGGACGCTGGCTACTGAGGCCAGGTACCCGCTCCCAGAGAGCTGGGCTCTGCCGACCTCATCCCTACGTCCTGTCGGGACGGGAGCCGAAGCAGGCTGTGCTCATGTCTGCATCACACAGAATAGGAAATGGAATCGGACACGCTGCTTAGCAACACGCGACTGTGCTCCAGCCCCGGGCGCAGCGCACGGACGCTGCGGTCCGCAGCACCGCCAGCTCCACGATGCCTTTTCCTCCCTGTTTAGTGGTGCGCACGCCTAACAAGCTTCAGAATAAATTCACTGCATGCAAAGTTCAAAATCTCAGTCTGTGCATCATCCACAGAATGAGTTTATGCAACAGCCTTGGGGTTAACTTTTCCAGAGATGGGCACAGCCTTCACACGCTGTAAAAGCTGGGATTTTCTAACTGGGTTCCTTCTCTTAATAACATACTCATTTTGGACTAAAATTCTGCATTTTCCCTGTGGGTTTTAAGTACCAGAAATAAATTTTTATCTTGAGAGAAATTCTACTGAACTGCCAAACATCAACATGAGAAATGATAGCTCCATGGTTTTTTTTCAAAAGCTAATGGGTTTCAAAACTGCTTGAAACGAGAATTTTAAAGGACAAAACACATTTAGCATTTAGTGTCTCAATATAAATTTAGACTAGAGAAGAAAAAATAATTATATGTTTATAAAAACAAGAAGTATCACTAGTTTGAAGATGATTTTTTTTCAGTGCTGAAGATAAGGAGATCTTTTTTTTTTCTGTGCCTCTATTGCAGAACAGGAATCCCTCCTGTTTTCCCTTACTGCCTCTGCCAAGACAAGCAAGGAGGAGACCTTTCCCTGTGTGTATTCCTGTCCCAAAAGGATACCATGACGCTTGCAGCCACTAATGTGGACAAAGCGTTTGCACTGCAGAAAAGGAGGTATTAACTGCCAGAGAGACTGAAATTTTAAAATAAACTCCTTTCTAAAAATTATCAAATAATTATCAGATATTGTTATTATTTAAATTATTGCTACAATATTTAAGTAGAAAAATCAGGAGCGGGGGATTGTCCGGGTTGGCTTTCAAATCCAAACTGCAAAAGGCTGCTCTTCCTTTTTAAGCCATCCTAGAGTCATATTACAAAATATTCATGGTAGCTGTGTGTTTAACAAGGGCCAACTAAAAATATTCAAAATATGAACAATATATTAAAAAATAGCTGCCTTTTAAACAAAAATTAGATACCTTATTTGTCCTCTGTTTTTTGTTCTGTTAGAGTAGATTAAGGACTTAAGGTTCTTAACATTATTCCATTCAAAGAAAATGATGGAAACATCCCTTCCTTAAAGAAAATGTAAACTGACATTTCATGTCATTGTTTCTTTCTCGCCCAGAGCTAGCAGTTTAATGATAAACACTACTGCACAGCTCAGGAGAAATTATGAAATTTGACAATACTGACACATCTCAGGTCAAGTCTCTCCTACCAAAGTATTAGCAGTGGTCTTGCTATTGCCGTGGGACTCAAACCACAGCTTGCAAGGGCAGTCTTGCTACCCCACAAAACCGTTTTAATTACCTGTAATTACTGCTATCAAGGTACAAGCACCTTGATCCATCTGCTGCAGTTCAGTGGTCAACTGGGGGGTATCCTCACTCCCCAAAATCACAGTACATGGGAAACAACATTTCATAGAGATGCAAAGATGGTGACCGTGACTATGCTGTGTGCAGCAGTCCTGCTCACCTGCATTTCGGGGGAACAACAAAGAGCTAGCACCAATTCAAAAGCAACAGCATCAGGGGTGCAGATAAAATAAGCCAGTGAGCCAGATTTTTATCCATTTGTTCTTCCTGGGGGATGCTTGCTTGCAGAACTGGAAGGTTTTCCAAGTTTCAAATGGGCTCCAAGAATGCTTCATTTAACCTATTGATTAACCCAGAAAAGGCCACCCTGAAGCAGTTTTACATCTTTGACCTGGAAGCCTCAGCTACAGTCCTGGATTTCTGCACCAAAACTGCAAAACCTGTTGCTGCTCATGAAGGCACACCAGGGATAAGGCTGTGCCAGGCTGGGCTGTCCCACTGCTCTTACCAGATCATTTCAACCAGATAGCTGTGTACAACTGGATTATACAGTCGTTCTTCAAAAGTTACACCCTCTGTGCCATTAAGATGTATGTAGTTTTTAGATTAAGTCATCTGACGGATCGTTTTCCCAGCTGCTGCCGTGACATATGGGCTGCTGACAGTTTCATTTTCCATTAATTCTCTACAATTTGCAAACTTACTGCCAACATGATCACTGAAGAATAAATACTTCTAAGGAATCTGAACTACTAATACACAGCATAACACATCTGCTGGGCTACCGGAGCTGCGCATGAATAAGGTGCTTGGGTTGCCTGCCACAAACAACTCAACGACCTGACTAAAAATGTGCTCAGGCTTATCTCAGCTCATCATCTGCATAGTTTTTTATTCAGCATAGCTGATCCTTTGCTTAGTGACACTGCTGTACTGTCGCAATTGGTGTAAATAGAATAATTAAAATAACTGGAATGAGATGATTAACACAGCAGGATTAGAAATGTCAAATCATTCTTCCCAGGAGAATCAAAAACACCTAAGCAAGCAATCTTAGGTGGCCGCACACGAGCTTGTTCACCTCAATGTACTGCAGCATTTCTGAAGTGTCATCCAGTCCAGTTCTGCATAACCAAGAGCCTCCCAAGGCAAATCCTGTCTCCCGCCGCTTCGCCGGAGTGCCGGGGTGCAGCAGCATTGGAAGCTGACGGCCGGCAGCACAGCTGGCACATGAAGCTATGTTGCGGCTGTGCAGTGAACGGCACTGAGGCTGCTGTGGGAGCACAACTGCATTTCCACCACGCTTCAGCCCCAGGACCAGCTCCTGTCTTGCATGGAGAGTTTTACCGTCTCTCAAGCTAAAACTCCATTTCAGAGATGGTAGAAGCAGGTGGAAACCACAGAGTACAATGCAACTGCATCCATTTTACGCCAGGCTTTTAATTTGTCTAGGTAACCCTAGAACTACATTATTGTACTCGTTTAGGCATGCAGATGTCTCAGAAATTACTTGGCTATATGTGCCTCTAAGCCAAAGGCATCGTTTCCTTTTAGGTATGTACAAGTACTGCCAAACTCAAGGAACAGTATCACTGAACAGTTTCTGAAATTCTTGACATGTGCAAATGCCAAACATGATTAAGAAAAAGACCTTTCCCTCTGGTACCACTGACAGAAAATTCAATCCCTAGCTGCCCACTGCGAGTTTTCCATGTTGTTTCGACAAGTTAATTTCAGTTTTAAAAATATAAGAAAAAGAACCAGAAAAATAAAAGACCTAACAAGCGAGTGAGTCCCATGCAGCTAGCAGGTTATGCAGCCAATGCAGATTTATGGGAACAGCAAACGCTACAGAGGCAGGACCATTTGCTGTGATGTATCGTTTGGTTGAGAGCCTGCCCTGGTTTCTGCACGTGAGCCAGTACATGCGAATGGGTCCCTTTCATGCAGGTCCTTTTGGACAGAAAGTTGTTCTCCATGCACTGTTTATCTGCTGGTGGGGAGACCATCTCAATTATACAAATCCGCGACGGGTGTACAAAATTGTAGTTTTGTAGCTGCGTAATATTTAGCACCTGCAGTTGCAACCATTTCCACCAGAGAAGGAAATGTTCTCAGCTTTTTTCAGGCAACCTTTATTGTGCATCATTAAGGCTCCAGCCTGCTGCGAGTCGCTTTGTTTTCACTTCTAAGTTATACTTACGACCGCCTTTCAGTGCTTGCCCCACGCTGCTTTCCTTTCCTTTTGTTGCCTTTTGAAGGTGAACATCGTCTGCCAGGACAAACCTCCTATTTGTTAACGCTGCTGGTTTTCTTTGATGAAAAAGCCCCCGTCTAGCTTGGCTGCCTGCTTGTTCACAGCTGGAGGGACACACAAGCCACATCGCAGGCTTGCAGCCCGGGAGAGGAGGAAGACGAAAGGGAATGTGATAGCTCATCTTCCCTAAAACTTGCGGAGTGTGTCTTTATGAACAGCACTTTACAAGTGTTGCAAAGCCTGTGGCTCCTGCCAAGCAGAGGCCAAGAAGCAGAGGGCTGTGGGGAAGGGACACAGAGACCCCTCAAACTTCAGGGTTGTCCAGGGCAGCCTTGCTTCACCGTCTGGCTGGGAGAGCAGTGCTGACAACCCCGGTTGGCTAACGCTGGTGTATGAAGCAGTAATTGATACAGAACCAAAGTACCCCACAAAAGTCACCCTCGTCACTCTGCCATGTAGCCAGCTGTGAGTGCTGCTCTTCAGCAACACCCAACACATGTTTCAGGCAAGAAAAGCACTTAGCACTCAGGTTAGGTGTCTTTGAACAATCACACATTTAGTGTACTTCAGAAACACAGAGACGCACTGCTGAGCTTACTCATGTTAAATGTGGACTTGTACAAGAAGTCTTGAAAGACTCAGGTTTCAAAAATGAATTAGGTTTCAAGCAGACAGAAGCAACCTCTAAGCATCACCTAAGCACCTGCCCGGGCGATGCAGCCTCGCAGTGTGCCTGTGGGCCACTTCTATTTATAGAGGGAACACAAGGGAGTCGCTTGGACGGGAACCTGCCTGACCATGCCTGGGTGTACATACATTTGAGTCACAGCGTCTGTTAACACACAGTTCCTGGTACGGGCCTCTGCCATTTTATCTCAAGATAAGAGTTCCCGCTCCACCTGGGGCAAAGCGATTGCTGCTCCTGTGGCTGGGCTCTCTTCTCATCTTCCTGAAGGCTGCAGGGCTGCAGAGTCAACTAGAGCTTCCTTGTCATGCTTAACTTTATTCATCATTAACACGGGATAAACCAGATTTTGCTTTCTGAGTTTAGTTCTCTTTCTAAGGTGACTTCAGTGCTGCTCTCTAGGAGCAATGAGCTAGAAATGTGATAGCAAGTGACAGGTACCATCTATCACCTTCACAGGAGAGTAACCTTGGATGGCTTTGAAGATCAGCATTAGGAAACACACTTCTGGTTTTCTGGAGTGAAATGAGCCCCAGGCTGCTAACAGTCAAAAGTTAACGCTACTGTTCTTTGAGAGTTTTCATAAAACAGGACTGATGGTTGTAACCATTCACTAGGAGAAACACCCATTCCATAATGGGGAATCTCAGCCCAGCATTTTAGGCTTAAATAGGTCCATACTAGCACAAAAGCTGTGTGCCCTGCCCTAGTCCTTGTTCATACTGAGCATTTTGCCCTCTAGAAATGTAGTTCTGTGATCTTCCAAAGCACTAAAACAACAAAACATGAACAGCACAAAGACGATATATATGGGCTAAGGGTGCCTTAAATATCAAACAGAGAAATGATTTTAGGGTTGATAAATGAAAGGGAATTATAGTACACACTGATATTGTGTGAGACACTGTATCGTCAGATTTGAACCAGACTCAGCTTTTCACCATGCAGGGAAAAAGGCCATTTTCATGATGTATTTAGATACAGGCACTCACCTGAAAAGCAACATTGACCTTCAGCTACTCATACACCGCTGCATGTGCTGAGCTCAGCTTTAGCTGGAGCACCTCAGTATAATGACACAGAATAAAGAAAGCAAAGTTGGGTCCTACATGAAGCTGAGCACCTTTGGTTCCTAGTAAGCTTCACTAATGTACAGAAGATCTTTTGCATTCATTAAGGACAAACTAATCTCCTGTAAGTTATTGTAATAAAAATACTCCATGTTTTTACCACACTTGTTTGTACAGTAGGCAAAGCAGAATAGTTCTCCAAGTCCTAAACTTCACTCACTACTTCTCCATAAAATAAATCAGGTATTAGCATTTAAATAAAATTCAATAAATTCACATTGTATTTTTTGTATTAGTAGCATCCAGCTAAATGGATTATAGTTGGATAAAACTGTTTCATGATTTTGGATGATAACGTTTCCTATGTGCATTACAGTACGTTTATCTTACCAGGGAGTTCAGTATAGACGCTTCAAGACATTTAAGAGTTCGTTATTCTTTAAAATAGAAATCTAGTAACAGTTATCTCACATGCCCATTTTTAAAAAGAAAACAACAGAATTAATAGGAAATAAAGATTATTCCTTATTCATGCTAGGCCTGACTCCAACACAGGTAATCAGACTGACTGTTAAGCTGCACCACAAATACTTCTGTTGTATTTAGTAGAAGCACTAAGGCAGGCAAATATGGCCTAGCCAGAGGTGGGAGAATCTAGGCTTCTCTGATTCCAAGGTTTATTATTAACAAAACACTCAGTTACTCACACCCCACAAAATGGTTTCAGCTGAACAGTCAAACCACTACTCGGAGAAAAGCACACATGTGATAAACAGAATGAAAAAGCTTACTGACGTGTTGATATATGGCTGATAAGGAAAACAAAAACCTACTTAAAAAAAAAAACCCGACAGTTGAGTTGTAGTCAAAGGCAGAAGCAGCATCTAGTCCCTTTTCTTACCAGACTTCGAGATGTTTGCAGCAATGCTGAAGATACTGCTCATTCTATCCACCCTTGCAGGTAAGGAAACAAACTCATTCAAGGAACGGGTCAAAACTAGGGAGCAGGCAAACCTGGCTGGCAAACCAGAAGAGCATTCAAGGTTTATTTCTAAAGGGAATGAAAATTATGACTATAATGCTATACTATTACCATGGAAAAGAAGATGATGACCCCTCACTGATAGAATCTTTTGCTCAGGAATATGGTTTGAGCTTTGCTTACAGTAAATTAATGCTTTGCTCTAGAGCCAGGAAGAGGCAAAGAGCTCCTGTGTAGACTTAAACCGTTTTGCTAGTGTTTCAAGGTTATGCTTTCTCACTTTGGGGTTTTGTCTCCTCTTTATAGTAATCATGTAAAATGACGCCTTGATTCAACTCTCATCAAAAATCAGAGACTGCTTAAATATTAGCATAAAAATAATCTACTGGATTTCAATGAAGTTAAACATAGACATAATACACTGTGGAAGCAAGAATTTAGATGGCATATTACAGATTATACAAATCAAGGATTTACGTGGTGATTACATATAATTCATTCTTTGAAGGTCATTTCTCTGTGTTAAGTCTTTATTTTAATACAAACAGAAAGAGACATTTTAAGTCTAATGGTACAACGCAAACGGCCTCTGTAGCCACTAAAGAAAATGAAAGTTGGCTTCCACACTTTCTCTTCAAGAGGGAATTTTCTGTTTGGAATTTCATAGAATTATTTTAAATGGTTGTTCCTGAGGTTTGCATGATCTCTCTCTCATACACACATACACAAAACCCATAGCTTTTTGCCTTAGAAATGAAAAGGAGTTCAGTGTTAGTACGGATACTTGACAAACAGCAACCTCTAATTTTAAAGTTCTGGATTTAAGACTAACGCTGTGCCCATACTGAGGGGAACCACAAACTGGGGATTTTGCAGCAAAAGGTCAGTAAACTTATATTTACTGTGTTAGCATAAAAAACCTGCAGTGACTTTCCCTGTAGTAAGCAACAGCCTTACAGTAATAGTGAAGGAGGAGGAGATAGATCAACTATTTTTAACAACAGGTTAAGTCTTGCTCAAATTAGCTTTCTCCCAGTGTTATACCTTAGTTATGCATTTTTTCAAGTCAACAGGACAGTGTGTATGAGATGGGATTATTAGTCTGGAGGTGCAGACAGTGAATTAAATGCAAAGCAAAGCAAAGCTCCAACACCATGGTGCAAATAACTGGAAAAGGAGCATTTTCAGTAGAACATCACTGTACTGAAAGACCACAGCTCTATTTCAATGAAGATCAGAAAACAAGTATTTCCAGTAAACCTGGAAGTATTATTGTGGCAAGAAACTATCATCCTCTAGCAATAATAACTGCTAAAGTAGATGAGAACAGTGAAGAGTGACACCTGCAATAGTATTATATGGATATTATATTAGACAACAGTAAGGATTAAGCTACTGTGAACTCACAGGACAAGCAACATTGAGATCTTTCTTTCCAAGGCACAATCAATACAAAATTAGATTGGTTTGCAGCCATTCCCGTGAGACTTATTTTACTTGTCCTGATTTGAGCTCACTAGTTCTCAACTTAGCCATCACAGACATAGAAAGTGGATTATTCCTTTTTTTTTTTAATATTTGAGCCATAAAACAAAGAAAACAGGCTTCTGCCCCAAAAACATAGATTTACATGTTCTAGGAGCTGATGAATTTGAAATATTTACAGAGTTAAAATCGTTATAATGAAAATGCTTAAAAGTATATAATTGATATCTTTTTTAAACAACATTTCCTCTCATATGGCTAATAATCTGAGCAAAGTACTCTTTTTGATGTTACTGAAGGTTCTGCTGAAGCTCTTAAAGGCAGCACCTTAAGAGGCACAGATATTCCATCACGATAAGAACATTTTGCATGTCTTGCATCTAATGTTCATCCATCCACAGGAAGTTATCTAACATGACGTTCTTGCCTCACTTATTACTATTTTACCACAGAAAACTCCAAAAGACATATTTTCCAGCATCAAGTGTTTTCACCTTCAGAATCTTTTGATGGTGACTTTAAAATTGGACTCAATACTCCAGCAAAAGCCTGAAATCCAGACTTCTACTGAGACACGTCACCATTTCTATTAACACCATTTCAGTGGAGGACAGAAAGGGACAGATGGTGCACAATTCCTGTCACTAACATGGCTCTGCAGACAGGACCGATCTGAGCATTACATATTTGCTCCCTTTTTGTTCAGAGCACGCTAGAAAGGGTTGATCAGATTGCCGCCAAATTTCTGATAACCTTCACAATAAAAGCAGTTCCAAAAGTTTAGCTTGAGGTTTGCAATACAGAGGCATCAGAAGCAAAAGACTTTGGCATATTAGCACTAAGAAGCCTAAGCAAAAGCAAAATAAATAGCAAAGGGAAGCAGGGAAAGGTGCAGGATCCCAGGCTGCGGGAACACGGCAGCACTGATGAGTTGGAGGTGGGACATTGGAATGTAAGCAGATGTCTGTAGCAGATAGTGACCCACAGGTAGAGAAGATGAGACCTCAGAAAAAGAGCTGTGCAAAAAGAGGGTGATAAAGGTGTAAAAGAAGGTTAGAGACAGCTGTGAATAAGAGTGTGAAGTTCAGAAGCTCACTAGGAGTGTGGAAGGAAGGTCTGGTTTAGCTGCAGGCCCTTTGAGAGAATACATGTCTCTGCAGGTAAGAATGAGTATTTTTTAGGTACTCTTTTTTCTTTTTTTGAAATCTTATTTGTTTTAAAGGGTCAGGAGTTCTGGGAGATTTATTTCTTTGTTAGCTTTTACTCACTCCTAGTTTGTTATCACTGACATTTCCACACAAAGCCCAAGACTGACTGTTCTAAGCAGTGCTGGACACACACAGGTTTCTCTCGAAGCCGGGTGTGAGGAGGCTCAGCCCGGCCGACGGGGCAGCGCTGCTGATGCATCTCCTCCCTCCTTGTTTTGACAGGTCTCAATGTCAGCAGCATCACGGTGACCGTTCCACAACCGACGGTGAATGTCACTTCAGGCGGCAACATAACTCTCCTCTGCACGTTCACGGGCTATGAGCCACAGGGAAACGTCTTAATTCAGTGGAGTTTTTACAGTGCCAAAGAGAGCCAACTGCATGCAGTAAGATATTTATTTATTATTGATATGAAGATATATTTAATACATCCCTTAAGTCCTTATAAGAGCCTGTTTTATATTACCTTTGCTAAGAATATTGTTACATTTAATAGAGCTTTCCTCACTACAGATCTAGTAGGCAGGTAACATTGGTATTCCCACCTTAAAGACCAGGGACAATAACCTTAAGGGCCAGATGCACAACGTATCTTGGCTCCTGGCATGCCTGAACTCCTACAGAAACTTATGGGAAGGTACTACCAGAGGATTTAGATGCTCCAAGTCATGCAGGAAACTTGGAGCACAGCAATGAGCAGATACTCAAAACCCATGCTCGTGCTCTTGCTCCTAGACCAGCTCCTCTTTCTCTTGCCCAAGAGATAGCTCCTCTATTGCCAAGATCACCTCCTGGGTAAAACACTCCTGCCTTGACAGTACAATCCTCATTTAAGCGTCAAATGACAGCTCCCAGGCTCAGTCATTACCATCGTCATCACACAAAGCTCAGGGACAGCATGTAACCACAGACTCCAGAAATGTGTCCTACCAAGAAACCAGCCACAGCAAACTTGGGTTAGTGCTTGTGGCAGCCCCACGGATACCACTGTGGCAGCAGAATAACTATACATCAAGTACAGATACTCCCTGTGGCACCAGACGACGCACAGTAGGATGGAGCCTAGCACAGAGATGGCACCGCGCTCGGAAGGGCACTGAGCACTGGGGAGCTACGTGCCTCAAGTGGTGCCTGGGGCTCCACATGGCTGTAAAGAGCAGCCTGGTCTCGCCTGGAAAGAGTCAGGTTGGGCTGTGCAACCTCCTACAGAATGTACTCACTCCAGTGCCCAGACTTGAAGAGATATCAGTTCATCCCATAATTTCGTGGGGAAACAAATCCCTGAATCTCACCTGAAGGGCAATATGCAGGCTATGTCAGCAGGGCTGGAAGGTGCTGAGCAACCAGCACCACCCTTCCTCTGCAAGGAGAAATGCTGATTAGAAGTGTTACTACATCCTTCACGATGACTGTGATTTTTTCAATGCACCAGTGCTGGCTGGTGCTGTTCAGACAGGCCATCCCTCCCTTTTCCCTCCTAGTTTCCACCTTGCAGCTAACACTTTTCTTTGGAAAGATCAAGCTTCTGCTTGATGTTACCCTGAGAATCGGTACAAACAAATCATAGTAATTTAGACTAGTGGTATGCTCCACACAGATGATATTCCTGTCAGGATAACAATTTCCTAATGATGTTATGTTAGAAGGTTTGCTGTCACTCACAGATTCATCTCTTTGATTTGGTTTACAAGTGACAGTAAGATGGGACTGTAATTTGCAGAATGTACAATACAAAATGTCTTTGGCACCAGACAGAAATAGCCAAAATGTCAGAAACACCAATTGAATTGATTAAAGGCTCACTCTATTGCAGCATATCTGAGCCCTTGACTGTATCCCTGATAAGTGCACACCATGGGCCCACCCCGGACCTGACTCTGAATCCTAGGCTGATACACAGGCGCCTTCCCTGACTAACTGTATGAGTAGTCGTTACTCATATCATTGGCTTTTTTCAAGTCAAAGCTATTTTCATAGTGAAATGTTCATGAAAGGGTGGTAGCTTCAGATTGTCTACTAAAGTTGTACATAGTATATAGTAATTATACTATTATGTTACATCATGTAGTATAATATGACTAATTTTGGTCCACTGTATTGTACCATAAATTCTAATCACTCATTCAAGTGGGAAGAGCAGACTGGGGACAGGATTAAGCCTATCTTCTACAGATTTGCTTAGGGTCTCTCTGCTTTACTCACATCAAATTTTCCATAATGCAACACCGTAAATAAAATACATTTTCTGGTCACAATCAAGACAGATGAGCCAATATAGCAAGTTGCCATTGCAAGACAGCTTGGAAGGAGAAACAGACACTTTCAAGAGATCCAGGAGGGGAAAACTATTTGTAACCTGTGACTGGTGATGAGAAAAAAAATCCATGAGGACTGTAAGCTTAAAACACCATGGGTGGTTCAGAGTACATTCAACCAGGACCAACTAAACATCAGGGAAACGCTATGGATCAATCCCTTCAGCACTTGCTCTCGGCTGCAGCTCCCACCAAGGCCAAGGGGACGGTTGTAGGAGGGGAAAGCTACCACGTACAACTAGCTGCATGCTAAATTGCCTTTCTCACCACAACGCACAGGCATTTGTAATGGATGGTTTGTGTTTTCAGTGAACAAAGCCAACTCAGCCTGGAAAGGCTGTGCGGGAGCGACTAACCCTGCTCCCGGTGCAGTCAGAGGGCAGGAGCGTGCAGTGCCAAGGGGATGCCCCATGGAGCTGCCCCACGGATGCCTGTGGGCAGCACCCGCCGCTGCCCCTTGCCCAGCGCCGCAGGCCCCACAGGCCTCATCTGGGTCCAGCCCAGCAGCTCCACAGCACATGGAGCCCCCTCACAGTGAAACCAAATGCGTTCGGACACGCACTGAGAAAGGCCAGGGCCTGCCCATGGAAAAGAGCCATGTGGGGAGACTATTCAATACATTGAACATGAAATCGGATATTCAGCCTCTCTTTAAACACAGAGCAATCAGAGGCTGCTATTTCCATTCCAAGCGGGTGGCTTTTCCGGGCTTCAGAAGGGATGGAGCGGGTGAAAGCATGTCTGTTTTTTCTGCCAGGAGCTTTAACCAAAAAGCATCTCTCTTTCTACAAACCTGGCCTTGCTCCGGTTCTTTGGTGTGAAGCTGAGGTTTTCCTATTTCGTTCCAAGCAGGAAATCCAGGCATAAAAATGCATGGCAGTGCTGGAGACTGCCTGCTATGGCTCACATTGTCTAGAGAATATTAAAATGGCAAATCAAAAATACATTTAACATTCTGATTAGCTGACGAAAGCATCTGAATTGAACAAACTGTCATAAGTCTTCTAAATACCAAATAGTAGCTTGCATTTTAGATGTGATGAAAATTATTTAATTTTATTAGAAATTTTTTCATAAAATAATTAAATACATAAATATTGTCTTATAAATAGCTTATATTTCCCTGAAAAGCTTGGTTGAAAATTCTGGTTTTGTTCATAATTT
>JAVCKT010083054.1:0-14764 GCA_032273925.1 Rhynchotus rufescens
TACGAATGGCAGGAAATGGAAGCGTTTGAAAACTGGTGGGGACAAAAGGGAAAAGAATTGAACCATAAACCAGTATACTCCCGTAATTTAGCAATCACTATAAGATGGTATTTATGGAAATAAATAGTATGTAAATATATCAGAACATATATTAGCCAATTCATCTTTAATGTCAAGTAGGTAGACCCTATTTTACTTTAGATACTGGCCTTGAATTTGCAGAATTAGAATTCTGTGCCCTCATTCTGCATCTGGGATCAAATCCAAATTCTACTGTTGCTACTTTAGGAAATACAGAAGTTAAGAAGACAAATGCTGAATAACAGAAGAATAAATCAAATTAATGAACCATTTGGAACAATGCAATAAAAGCTAAACTCAGAGCAAGCCAGACATTGCTCAACACAAACTTAAAATGAGATTAATAAGATCATACTTTCACTATAAAGCCTACAATATAAGAGCTTTGGAGGCTGCAGCTGTTAGGCTTCTTGCCAGTCCCCCAGAACTTGGGCCAGGACTGATCATATATGTTAAGACACTAAAAAGAAGGAAAGGTATCTGGGTATTCTGACATAGTTGTGGTCACTTGCCTTGCTTAATGGAAAATCTGGACTACATATTAAATCATGACCTGTCATTTCAGGACTCACTAAATCAATATGTGACTATCATTTGGAAAATCAAGCTAACTGATGAATTTATTACTCAATAGTCCACAATATAAAAATGTCATTCCCTTGAAGTTTTTTTTTCAAAATAAAAAATATATATTTCTCAGATAAGCAATGTATATAATATTTTTCTATCCATTTTACACTGGTATCATATAAGAATAGTATGAGGAGTATGTTTTGTAAAGAAGCAATCATCATACACTGTACACATATGGTACATGGCTAGTGACACCATTATCAGCATTAACTGAAACTATGAAAAGTTTTAACTTTCTGGGACAACTAATATTGTCATATACTTATTGGCATTCAGTCTTAACCAAAAATAAAGATATTTCCTATAAGGTGGTGGGTTTTTTTTCCGTAAACATTTGATTATATAATACATTTGCTGGTTTTAAGGATATAAGATTTGAGGTTAGGTATGTAAATAAAAAAGGATGTATGCAAAAATTGTCCAAATAACTGAAATACTGCAGCCAATACTGCAAAGATTTGCATACATACTCACCATTGCATGGTGAATAAGCCTTAGAAAACTAAGCTAACATGCTGATTTAATGACTGCTATAGATCTTTTAACTATCATGTACATGGGTGGATGGAAAAGCCAAATCCCATGATTAGTCCCTTTCATCATAAAATAATAATATAACCAATGTAAAACTCAAGCCATTTGGCCACCAGATAAAAGATGTTTTTAAAGAGCAGTGATAATCATTAGCTAGGAAAATAATGAGAGGAAAACAGAGAGTGCAACGGCAACAAAACTGACTATATTTGTAATTTGCAGGCATTTTCATTTTTAAAACAGTTCTATAGCATTTTCATTTAAAATATATCTGGCAAAACCAATTGCTTTGCAGATTTAGTATGATGAAGATTTTATATGTGGGAAGAAAAATGTGTACTCAAATTGGTTTTTATATGATTGAGGAGTGGAAATAACTGCAAAAATATGCTGCCTTTGAGACTATAGATTTCACTCTCATTAAAGTACCGCTGTACTTTAAGTATTATCCTTTACTCTTATCCTAGATGCTCTTCAAACACAATAGGCTTGGTTCCTGTCTTGGATGCCATATATTTTAAAAGACTCCCCACCTCCTAAAAAGAGAAAACAAACACACACACACACACACACACACACACATAAGGACACAAGACAGAATAAGGAAAAAAAGATCTTTTAAGTGATGTGTTAAAAGGAGTTTATATAACAATCTAAGCTATAAATACTGATCAAATATATTTTTTCTTAGGATATGTGTGCATATATATGCACAAGTATGTAGTTTAAACATAACCTCAAGCAGTTAGGTTCAGAAACCCATAAATCTTATATGCTTATTTTACATTTAACATGCTGATATTTTCAGTGTATTCCTTGATATATCCAGCATTAATCCTTACTCTTAGAAATTTTTGCTGTTTTTAACTTTCTAATTCTTTCAGACTCTTTTTTCTCTCTCTCTAAACTAATTAACTTGGAATTCTTCCATTGCTCTTGTGTTACAAACCCCAGATTTCTTGATTTGTTCTTACTCAAGTATCTTGGAAGTACTTCAAACTTTAAAATTAAGACATATTTCTAAGTTTAAATATTAAAATAGTTGAGAAATTATTAACATTTTTAACAATATGTTCTAAACGATGACCTGGATTAAGCTACATCAGCACGAGCAGCTTCCAGTATTGCTTTGGCTCTCAGATTTCCCAGGTTGCTTTCAGCTCTTGCAGTGGTTGTTCAACCATCTAATTCTGTGTCAACTGGGTGAATGACTTTTAAGAAACGGTTCTAAAAAATCACATTTTCCTTATTTGCAACAAATATTTCCTTAACGCTTAAAAGCTATTTCAAAACCAGATGTTTTATAAATGGTTTTATCATTTTAAGTAGAAAAAGAAGGATATGAAAAAAATATATTATCATGTCAATCTCATAAATCTGAACAGATTGCCAAAACAATTTGTTTTGGCCTTGGTTAGTACCAATAGTTCCAAATCCACCTAGCTTCCATTCTTTATCTATATATACATAGACTTAAGAGCAGCTAACAATACCAGCAAAGCTACAAAATACATCTAAGCAGATGGAATTCTCGTCTAGTATTTCTTTGTACTTGAGCATATACAAAAAAATAACAGATTCCAGTGACAGTGGACAGCAGAACTGACTGAGAGCAGCACTGAGATATTAAAGCAGAGCTAGTTTTGCAGAGTAATAGATACAGCTCCAGCTAACCTTGGCCTTAGACAGAAGGCTTGGCTGGATGACAGGAGATTACTCTCTGCAGGTGACTGAAATGCTGAGTATGTTCACATGCAGGAAACTATTTTTCAAAAGCTAGGGATAACTGGGATTTTATTTGTGAGCTTCAGAAAGTCAGACTCTTCCATGTCCACATGCTGTGTTACCTTTACAAAAGGAAAGGTAAAGGGCTTTAAAAGATTGTGCTAAATCCCAGAAGACTGAGAAGAATTTAGCCAGAATTTGAGTACATATGGCAAGAGTCCATAACCATGTATGCCAAACGAATCCATTGCAGCTTGCTGCTCATACCCACTTTTGAAGCTATCTTCCTGAGGAATTTTCTTAGCTGTTCTCTGAGTTACATATATTCACAATATAATATTCAAAGCAATGTCACCTGCACTTACTGCTGCTACCTGTGACCGGTAATAGGAACTTGTTGTTAGGGAAAGTTAAGTGATTGGGGATTACAATGAAACTTCAGTGTCGACCTAACCTTAACAATCATAAATGTTTTACTGTAATGTGTGCTAGTTTTTAATGTCTCTTGGATTCAGATGACCTAATTAAAATTAACTTGCGAACCCCAGAGTTCCCTCAGGAATACTGAGCACATCAGATGCACTGCTGCACTCTGGCAAAGACAGCTACAAACAGCCAAGAATACAGAAATCTACCAGTGACTGGCAGAATTCAGTGGTATGAGTGTTGCATATCAGCGGAAATAACTTATCTGACTTCAATAATTTGTCAGAAATATTTTATACATAGCGTGGATGTACTATGCAACTCAAGTTGAGTGAGAACTAAATAAGGCATTTAAATAGTAAGTTCTAGGCACTGTTGTGGCACAGCAGTATTGCTAACAAATATCTGTAATAGTAAAGGACATTTGTAATTACAGGCAGTGATATTTCAATTTGAAAGTGCCAGCATCCATAAAAAAGAACATTACAGAATGCTGCAGTCTTTCACCTAGCCAGGTACAATTAACTGCTGAATGAGCAGATGTTTTAGAGTTTAATTAATTCAGATACTTTCTTTAAACCTATATTGACAACATTCATTTTCATAGTTCACAGACTGTTTTCATGGTCTGAAAGTAAATTAATTCTCCCAAGAATTCAGTAGTAAAGAGGCAGAGGGATGCCAAGGGTTTCTTACCATGGGCTTTCTGATATTGCACAGAGGTAGTAATGTTTTTAGGTTCAAACTGGATAAAATACAGAATTTCAAATCCAGTGCTACTTCATGGCTATTCTATGCAGGTCTCAGGCATCAAGTCACTTCAAGTATGCCATAGCAGTGACAAGCTCTGCTCCTCATGCTTTACTCATTCTTCAGGTACTTCATTAACTACTCCAATATAATCTGTGTTTCAGTAGAAATCTATATTTCAATCCTGTTTTCAATAACCAGCTTTGTTGTCTGCTAGTTCTACAATAATTTGTCGTTATCTTTCTTTGGAGTTTGAACACTTGCTGCCCACATCAAAAGCAAAGTCTGTTCCCACAGAAGAGTCTATTATTCTGTTTATTAAACAGCATTTCTTTCCATAAGCACACTTTGTATTGTTTGCCTGATAATTTCTAGGCAGATTATAGGCCAAACAAAAATTCTGTGTACATGGTTTTGGGTTTAGTCCACTCTTGAAACCAAGTTGTCACAAAACTGCTCCAAGCAGCACCTGAATTTGAGAATTTTTCTCCATTGTTAAACATGTTATGGTTGACTGATGGTTTTATTCTCTAGCCCCATACATCTATGGTTTGATTTTCCTTTTATTTGCACAATTTTGAAGGCAAGCTTTGTATCTTCCTTCACTCCCAGAAGACAATAACCGCATCCAAGCCATCCCTTCCTACCCCTCACACCAACAGTTCAGGCTGTGCTGACAGCATCCAGACCACAGGATTCATTAAAGGTCCCATCTACAAAAACTTACAGTGAAAAAGCTGGAGATAAGCCTATACACCGTGGAGTAAACCAACAAAATCTTAGGAATTACAAAATGCATCTGACCACGTACTTACTTACCTAAGACTGGAAAATGTACTCTTGAGTCAAATGCAACAGGCAAAACAGGAATCGTAAGTTCTCTTTTAGTCTGTGCACTTAAAGCTGACACCTTTAACCAGTCTCTACTAAAAATTATAAGTGGCTTCAGAGAATCAAACCTTATTATATCTGTAACAAATCTTCAAGGAAGAAACAATCAGCCCAACTGACACGTTCTTGCTGCTCCTCACCCATCCTGGTAGCTCCTGTCCCCTGTAGATTTAGCTAAGTTTGCAAGTTCAGCATTTCCTCAAAATAAGCCAAAATATTTACAGACAGAACAGAAGGCGTGCTCAGAACACGCCATCCTTTTTTAAAATGTCAGTTGTAGGTGTCCTGTGAATAGAAATGGAAGGGAAAAATATTTTTTAAAAACGTTACAGGTAATATGTAGACCTGCTCTTTTACTGTGTCCCACTACCTTTTGCATTCTCTCATTCTGACCACCACTCTCAGATATTAGTTCTTTTATCCCCTTCCACTTCACTATCTCATCATTCATAATTATCCCCCATTGAAATTCAACTTTTCCTGCTTCTACGTGCTAGTGTAGGTGTCTCTTCCCTTCCCTTCCTTTCTTCCACACATCCTCATTACCCTAATCTTTAAAATACGCACAAATTACTGGAATGTTTCATCAGTACTAATGTTATTGCCATTAAATCACTTTACTGGTGCTCTACTGAGAATAGCATTTCTAGTAATTGATTGTTAGGAAATGTTGCTTTCAACAGTGCAGAATGTAAAAAGCAGAAGCAAAGGTAAAGGCAGTGGAAGAAAATACCTGTCTCAAGATGACAAATAACCCTCCATGAAGCAGCTGACCCTTTCAGCAGTCTGGGGAAGGTTGCAAAAGCAGTTCCAATCTTTTCTAGGAATATTGTGAGTATTTCTTCCGAAGCTGACAGGAATCTTTGCAATTCCATGAAGACCAGGGTTGTTGTGCAGAACTTTATCTACCCCGGTTTTCTGTCTATACAGCAGATTGCTTCTGCCAAAGTGCAGCATCTCACACAATTTGCTATAAAACTTCCTTCATAACATTTTTAAAGATGACATTCTTAGTTTTCCAGGATCACAATTTATCCAAAAATCTTAAAATCATATTTATCTCAATTTCAGCAGCAATCCCTTCCAGATTCACATCATCTGCTATTGTAATAATTATTTTCCCAGTATCATCATCTGAGTGATTGCAGAAAACACTGGGTAGAGATGGATTCTACTGAACTCCATTGATTATTCCATATTAAAAGTAACCCTTTGATTATTGCTTGGGATATTGGATCAAAATATTTTGTACATCCCAATGAGAAGTGAAAGAAATAGGACAGTGCTCTATACTAATCCACAGTACATCTGTGGAATGTACGCTCTCTCTGTATATATGGAATATAATTTCCTCAGTCACCTGTAGTTACTCTTGGACGTCAAAGGCAGGATCAGAGATCTGGCTTTGTAGGTATACAATTCAGTGTGCAATTCATGTCTGCTTATAGAACTGGGTATTTTATTTAATTATAAGTAAAATAAAACTTCTCACATTATAATCTTAACATGAGTTCTTTAGGAAGTTGTTCCATTCTTATACCTAACCAATCCTATGCAAGAAAACTTGATTTTTTTTCATACTTGGTCATCTAATATACTAATTTCAAAGCTACTATTCAACTTGTCATTTAGAAGAAGCAAACGCAAATCAATAAACTGTTCTTTGATTATACATTAAAAAAGCATGGGAATGTGCAAAATAGAGTAATGGGTGACATACTGGGAAAAAAAAAAGACATATAGAGTAGATGGGTGCCATCAGAACAAGAGAAGAACAAATGGAAGATGAAAATGTACCAATTAAAAGAAAAAGACATAAAACATGAAGGAATGAATGCAAAGAAGCAAAATAAAAAGCCAAAAAGGATAGAAACAAGAAAATGCAGGAAAGAAAATGCAAATTCATCAAACATTAAAGGCAAAGATATAAATGGTTGGTTTTAAATTATAATTCAGTCATATTTTTAGGAAAGTCACCATACATTCTCCAATCTTTAGCTGTTTATTGGCAGCAAAACAACTTTATGCGGGATTTTAAAACATGTTTCAAAACGAGGATGTACCATATTTTTCTGCAGATCCTCCTACGTGCTCTATCCTTTTCTCAATTTAAGATTAATTAAGACTTAAGCTGCTTTGCTTTTTTTTTGGTCTTGGTGAATGTCTCCCAAACTTTTCCCCAAACCTTTTCAGGATTTGTAATGTTAAATTCCCTTTTTTTGAATTTTACAAAGCAATTTGTTTCACGTCACTATCATACAAAGCCCAAGTTAGCACTACCAGAAAAGGGTTTTCTTCTTTTTTTCTGTTGTCTATGAAGCAGAAAGAAAGAATTCGAAGAGACAAAAATTGCCAGGCCAAATCTTCATCCTGATGTCTGCCTGCTTCTAAGTACTAAAGCTACTGCAACAGTCCCAAGACTTTCTTTTTTTATGAACCTCTTAATCCCCACAGTAACTACCCAACAACTTTCAAAAGACAAAATTATAAAATTACCTCCATGGGGCAGCCTCCAGCCACCACCACCCCACACCAAGGATTGCACCAGGCTTCTGAGCAGGTGGAAAGGGAAAATAAAAGCAACCATCAGCTAGCCACAATCTACAGAGTCACACAAATGATAACATATGGAACTGAAAATCCTGGTCAGTCACTCTCCTGTCCTAAAATGGCAAGAGATATTTGTTTTTATTTGCTTTCATATGGGTGCCTATAAGCTTTTTGTGAGGGTTTTCATATTCTAACATGTTAACACTCTAATTTAATCAGTTTCAGGTTTTTTCAGAAGTCTCCTTGCTTTCAGTGAACCTCTTTAGAATATTATCAGCAAACATCATCATCCTCAAGCCTTTTCCAATAATTTTCACTAAAAAAAAAAGTAAATGTAATATTAAAAGGCCAGAAAAAACATAAACGAAGATTCCTATTATTATCCTTGCATTGCTCATGTCACAAACAGCCAGATTCCCCAAAATGCCCGCATTCATTTGAAACAACCGCAACTTTTTGTTTGCTGGCAGAGTCCGGAAAATAAATTTTCCTGCTCTAAAACACAAAACAAAGCAAAAAACACACAACAGAAACCTGTGTTAATGAAAATTGTGACTGAGACTTCATGTCTTTTTCTATAATATCAACAACTTCAACTGAAATGTATGGAATTACTTTAAGCAGGTTTTTCCTTTTAAAAAACAGAATTGTAACAGGAAACCAAGCACATTTTTCTTTCTTAGGGTCTTGACAGATGGGAGAGAAGCCTAAAGCAAAGAGGATCAGGTACTAAGGAAAATGCTCAGCATTAAATTCTACCAAGGTCTTCCATGTGAAACACATGGAAAGTCACATCCTCCTTCTCGTGCTCCGATGGGACGGCGCCGGAGATGCTCTCTGAGCACCACGGCAAAGGGAAGGACAGGTTGGGAATAAACCTCTGTGGCAATGCTCCTTATAACATATGCACCTTGCTCTTTGTAAAATCACTGCTACACTTGCTCAGTGTAGGGAATGGAGCTACTAACATGCAAACTCCCAGTGGAATAAGTGACACGAGCCTGACAAGTAGGTATTCCTCTGTTTGCAATATTCTTATCTATTTATTACAGGACTATTTTCCTCTTTGCATGCTTGTGGCAAGTTAGCCCTTAATGAGAATGACACAGGTCGGGGCTTTTTTCAGCCCTGCTTGGAAAAACTGCAGGAGGAAGGAATATGCTCTAGTATCACATCCAGACAAAAAATGTCTAGACCAAAATGATGTTAATTTTCTCCGGGAAAATTATGCAAACCAGCGAAAGTAATCACGGAACAATTAATTCACAATGATTTCTAATTTAAGTAATTGTGGTCTTCCAGGAGTATCTGTAGCGTGAGCTAATTTTTCAGTAATGCAATTCTTATTAGAGATGAGGGATGAAAGAATAGTGAAATGAGAAGTTGCCATGTATGGTAAGTTAATTATTGCCTATGTATTGAAAGTTAAATTGTCACATTGTAGCTAATTTTAGAAATCAGCATAAAGAATAGAAAAAGATGGAAAGATACATTACTATATCTTAAATTATCACCGTGGAAGAAAAAGAATGGAATTCACAAAATTCCAAGAACAAAGAAGAAAAGGGGATTTACAGAAGAAGTCTGCATCAAAATAGTGTAGCCTAACCCTGCTCTGCCTCAGGGTTAATACTTGCTTTAGTACAAGGGGAGGTAAGAGCAGAGAAAAGCCAGTGCAAAGAGTTGTAAAAATCAATAGCTCGACTCTTCTGGGGTACCAACGAGGCCACGAACCCTTATGGTGTTAGCAGAACCATTTCCCTCTTTCTGCTGCCTTTGCTTCTCCTCTTCCAGCTGCCACCAGGTCTGTGTTTTGTAGAGGCTGGGTGACAAAAGGAGGGATTGCAAACACAGCCTCTTGGGAATCAAAGTAAAACAATACCCTTTCATCCCCTGGAGGATGTTTTCCTTTTGTTTGTATTTCTTTTTCATGTGAGCTGTTGATAGGATTATTTTGGCCATGTGACAAGATGTGACAAGACGCAGTAACAAATACATGTTTTCATAATAGAATGTTTTTATAAGCAAATAATGGTATACCAAAAATATCACTTTTTTGGTGAAAGTTGTATAAACTTGTTGTTTCTATTTGTCCAAAAATTAAAATTTGAATAATACATTCCTTAAAAAATATGAATTTAGTAGGTGTGAAAGCAGATGGGTAACTCCTCCTAAACATGACTTAGACACTTGCAGTATATGTTTCCATTGAAAATGACATGATTTCAATGCAATTACTCACAGCAGCAAAGCTAAGGAATCCAATAAGGCAGAACAACAGCTCAAGCTTCCTCATAAGAGATCGCTGATCATTTGATTCAGCCCATATTGCAATTTCATGCAAAAATGAGGTATGCTGCATTTGCCACATACCAAAAGCAGAATAAGTGAGTGTTTGTGGTATGCTATAATGACACTTATTCGCGAACTACATCATTTTCTGTGTGATTTAAGCCCTCATTTAAAAAAAAAATATGAAAATGTGTTCATTAAAATAATAAGTAAATGTGAAATTTTTTTGAATGTACAGAATATTTTCATATGATAGCTCTTAGGAAGATGCAATCTATTTCTGTTCATTTCAATAGAACATCAATTTCTAAGTGCAGTAATAATAATTTTAAAAAAATCAATGCTATCTCTTTTCTGACCATTTAACAGAAATATGCATCAACAAGAAAGCTGAAGTTGCAGTCAGTTTGTTCTGTGAGGCAACTATGTTTCTTTCAAACCTCTAGTTAGCAAACAGTTGTCACCAACTACAGGCAGAACTGGGGAGATATAAAAAAGCCAGGAAAGGCATTTTCACAAATGACAAAATAACATGGCACACGAAAGGTTTCAGAGTGCGGCTGCCTCCAATGAGTTCTTTGGTTTTGAAATGTATTTTCATCATCTTATAATCAATTGATCAAGCCTATATGTCCATTCTGGTTTACTTTCCATGTTTTCTTTAGGTTACCAGCTCTGGGTTTGCTTTGAACACTCTTGGAGGGTTTCCCTGAGATTCTGAGAGCTTGAATAATTCTTTAACAGTTTCTGTGAAGCTTTCTTTGCTCCTTGTAATAGCATAATTCTTGTGCTGCATTTACATTAAAAACAGCAGTGACCTTTTATTATATTTTCCCTTTGAAAGCTGCAAATACTTGACCAGAATCACTGGAATGTTACAAAAATAATCTTTCCAACAAAAATGTGGACATGTGTACGTGCAGTCTAATATGAAGAATCCCTTACCTGATAACCTGATAGTTATGTTGTTTGCCATTCCATATCCAAGCACCTGCTGCACATCTCTGAGGTGTCAAAACATTGTGGCAAAACATTTCTCATACAGACTGAACCAGAATTTTTGTGTAAGACTTCATACAAAACTACATGCATCTACAGAGCAACCCTGACTTCTATAGTGGCTATGTATTTTATCATCTATTCCACTTGTATAAATGAAACATGCAACTTCTTAACTGTTCCTGGACATACAGTGGAAAGCCTGTCTCTTACTCCAGGCATTTCTCCTAAGTGGCATAGTGGGGTGAAGATTATTTGATTGGCATTCTATCCATTAGTCTATTATTTGAAATACAGGCTTTTTTTTTTTTTTTTTTGTATTAAATATGTTTCTAGAATACATAGAGGATTGCAATATAGACATTTTATACAAAAACACGTATTTTTAAGCATCCATCAGCAGTCAGCCAAAACACTGTATGCCAAGCACCGCATGGAGCAGTAGAGCCCTGCTACAGCTACAGACAGTAAAGCCATTTGCATCCATTTGGCTGGAGCTCTGTTCTGTCATTCCTGTCTTACAGCTCCCCAGCAATACGTGTGTGTTCGTTTGCACTGCTCTTCCCTCTGCACTTTTATTCATAGCCAGGTTCTCCTTTTAGAGCTTCATATTCACCTTGCTATAAAACATGCATTGATTTATGAAGTATGTTTTTCTAATTTATTACTGCAGAGTCATTTATAAAATTTGTGATGGGACCTATTAGTAATACAGAATTTGAATAATCTCATAAAGATTACAATCATTAGTTTTTAAAAGTATTTTTTCATTATTAAGAGTATTGGTTCATTATGACTTTAGTGTATCTTGGCTTATTTTATGCATATTTATAGGATAATTTATTTGTGGTCCATCTTATTTTTCATTCATTGTTTAGGTTTGTTTTTATGCCAAAAAAAAAAAGTCAAAGCAGATTTTTGTATATTTATTGCACTCATTCTCTGTTATCTTGGCAATGCTAATGCTAAAGATGAATAACACATATTGAAAAGAAACTTAGCCTTGCTCTTTTCAGAATTATGATTTCATAAATCATCTTTAATTTTTATAATTTAAAGAGCTGTAATCCTGATGATTATTTTTGAAAATAGGAATTTGTTTTTTTCTCTCATAGTAAGAAATGCTGATGGCATTAGTCATTATTTATAAAGGGTGTTATGCTAAAACTGTTTATTTTCATAGACCTAAACATAAAAAGTATCTAGTTGTATAGATAGGCTTTTTTTTTTTTTTTCTTGTCATCAAATCCTACATCTTGTTGGCCAAATTCGGAGACATTTGAACCAATCACTTGTCTGGCTACCTGCAGTGCTCCCCCAAATATTTCCGCATAAATTCGTATTATGTATTTCATTTATATATCTAAATACATATAGTAAAGGAAATGGAGAAGGTGGGAATATATCTCAGATTGTTTGATTTAGGCTCTCCTTGACTCCCGGGTTTTGGGAGCAGAGCCGTTCTTCAGGACCAGCAAGTTCACCGAAACGCTCCCTGGCAGCCGCGGGGCGCACCCGGAGTGGCTGTGGCTGCGCTTAGGGAGAAGGCAGGCTGCAGTGGATTAAGCCAAGCTGACACTTTTGCTAGCTCAAGCATGTTGTTCCACAGCGTCCGTAGCCAGGAGCTACATGCCGAGGGTGACAAGTGCAGGCAGGCTCAGTAATGACTACATTTTTGAAAGCAAAAGAACCCTCTTCCTCAGCATCTCCCCTGCTAATACGTTGCACGGGCATTTGTTTCCTAAGTAAACTTGCAAACTTGCTGGAACGGACCCAACAGGACTTACAAAAATGCTTATGTTCTCTCTGATATCTCTGTTTGGTTATTGCTAAGCTCTTCCTTTCAAAATAACTTTAAAACTTCTTTATTTCTGCCCCAAGGAGATCATGCAGAATTACTATCTTGCGCTGTCCTCAGGTACCTGTTTCTTGTTTATCTCTTCTCCCCCTGCATCTCTTTCTGTAGAAACAGCCTGTTCTGCCCTCTCCATCTCTTTGCCTGTTTCACCTCCAAAGCGTTCGCCTCAAATTTCTCCAATAACCACCATCTCTTTCATAATTTATCTGGCACATTGCATTTCATTCACCTTTGGGAAATCTTGCCAGAAACCGAGAGCCAGAGAAATAAACATAGGAGACAAAAATCACAACAAAACTGAACAAAAGAGGCTCCCAAGCAAAAAGTTCTTAGTTCATTTTTGTAGATTTACAGTTCAGGTAATGTATAGCAAAGCCTATGTATTTCCTTCTTTTCCATTCTAGAGTTGCCTAAGGATTTGGTTATATAACTGGCCATACTCCTTGTCAATGTATTTCAAGGTCACTTGTCTGGCAGCTTTGGAGGATGTTGCAGGAGGAGAAAAGGCCCCTGCTTGTTGCAATCCATTAAATACCACGAGCCGAAGTTAAAATCAGGCTGTTTGTGACAAGGACTCTAGCTCAGACAAGGGGAAGAATCGTTGTTTCTCCCTTTTCAGGAAAAATAAAATGTTGCAGTATAAATAAATGCTTTTTTTTCAGGTGAGCATGTTGCTTCATTGCCTGCAAACTTCCAGATTGAAACTGATTCCTTTTGCCAGCCTCACGGCAGCATTTAATAGTCCAGCTTGCAACTCTTTCCCAAAGCCTGAGCACTGAGAGATGCGCAGAACAGAGGCTGCTGCTTCATCCCTGTGCACCTTGTCCCTGTCATTCCTGCCTCTCCCAAGGCACCCCAGAAGGGCCATTAAATCCATAATGATCCATGATTACTTCAGAGGTCAGCTAGAAAAACTTATGGAAAAATTATGAAAAAAATTACGAAGTCTCCTGAATTACGAGAGGAATTACCAGATAACACTTTCGGATGGAAATGTACTGAAGATAGAAATAAATGGGACTAAATGCACTGCAGATGGTTGCTCTTTCCAAAGGGTCCTAGACATTGGCCAAAGGGCAAAACTCAGATCTGGCTCAGCTCCCTCCTGCTAAAATTTTCAAGGGACTAAGTCTTCAGCCGAGACAGGTCATGTACAAGCAAACACACTGCGCTCTTTGGTAGATTTATTATTATCCATATTATTATTTTCATTATCAGTGTTTCAGTAGTTCCTAGAGAGCTTAGATTACTAGAACATATGGATGAAATGATATAGCAGCAAAATTAAAACACTAGTGCTAATGTGCTCTAGCAGTACGTTCTAATTTCCCTTTAAAGACAGGCTCTTGTTGTTCTGCATGGATCATCTGAGGAGAAGAGGCATTCATCTTCCTTTTTGCCAGTATTTATGTATTTTCTGTCATTAGATAGTGTTTTGTCTGTCTGGGGAAGCCGTGTGCTGCCCTCGCTCAAACCCTGTGTTTGTGCAGCACCAAGTGAAGCATTTATTTCCTATGTGGGAAGCATTTATTTCCTATCAGCACGGCAGGTGTGGCCCGAAGCAGACGCGGTGCCCGCGAAGCAGCGCTCGCCGCTGGCCGCGCTGCGGGCCGAGCATCAACACGAGCGCACACCCCGCGCTGCCGTGCCCGGGGAAAGGGCAGGAATTGCCTAGGAGGGGGTGCTGAGCACACAGGATGCGCGGCGTCCGTTCCCGTAGCGGGCTGCACCCGGGGCGCCAGCGCCGTGTCCCGCGCTCCACGGGGTGCCCGTGTGTGTGGGGGGGTGCTTTCCCTTCGGCACCCGCAATGTCACAGACATCAAGGCCCACACACTGAAATACAAACTAATACAATAATTCTCAGCGTTAGACAGAGCGGTGCCCGGGGAGCACTAGCGAGGTGAGGTCCGTGGGAGCAGAGCGGCCGCTCCGAAGCGGTGGCGCAGCCCGGGGCTGCTCCGGTGGCGCCGGGGCAGAGGGTCCCCGCGGGGCCGCGCGGGGCAGCGGCCGCGGACGGGCCCCCT
>JAVCKT010083132.1:0-14761 GCA_032273925.1 Rhynchotus rufescens
AGTACAAAAACTCAAACTTTACTGATAAAGGCTTACTTCCATTTGTCACTGCAATATAAAAGGAAAGAAATCTCAAAGGTGGTATGTAAAATCTGTATGCCTCTGAGCAATATTATGCCTATCTGTATTCAAACATTATCTCACTTTCACTTTTTGTGATTCAAGATAAAGCATTTCTTCAGTGTTCCATTTACATGAAGGTGTTCGATCACTCTTATTTCAGCTGCTGAAGATTTTAACTGGTGCAATATGCAATAATCTGCAAGAAATCTACTTTTTTCTTGAATAGATTTCAGAGGACAAAGCTTCACCAATCATGACAAAGTAGACCAGTATAAAGAGTATAAAGAGATATTCACTTCTGTTTTGCACAAAAGGAAGAACATTTACTCTCTACTAAGCTTTAAAACATGCTTCTCCTCAGAGCAAGAAGAAAATTTTATATTTATAAACACTTCCTTATTTTTTCCATCTAAACATGCTGACCTAATAAAAGAGCTATACTACTTTCTCTCTGTTTTCAAGATCTTTTTTTTTTCAGATCTTCAGGACAGTTTTGCCAATGTGCAACTGCCATATCCACTAGGGAACTGGACTGGGATTTATCTATATAATGGTAGTCTTTAAATTGCCAGTTCAAAAAGCTTAAGTAAAATGGATGTAAATATGCAAATTCTTGAGACTGATTAGCTCACAGGTAGTTAGAAATTTGGAAGACTTTAAACATCCTTTAAAGTTGTTGTGGCCCATCTTTGTTTTTGTTTTGGGTGAAACTGAGCCTGCCCAAACTAGAAGACCTAAATCACGAGATTCTCTCCAGAAAAACACATTTCTAAAAGCTTTAATCATATGTGCTGTCAGGGTTCTGAAATATTTGTAAGGAATCACAGTGCTACATATCGGTTTCCTTTTCTCCAACTGAGTTGTAATTTTCAACAGGAGAGAGCATGGGCAGAATAACCACCGTAAGAGCCCCTTCTGCCTTTCTCTGCTGATTGATCTACTGCACATTGGAATTAATTAAAAAGTTCTCAACAGGAAATAAACTTGGCCATAAGAAAAAGGTGATTTTCTTCAGCTCCAGTGGTACTGCAATTACATAGATAAGAACAACAGAAGATCTCATTGTCTCGTACAATACATAAATGAATATTTGGTGCATACCTTCATAATGAAGAATGAGAAATCTCTTTAGCTAACAGAATTTGAGAACATTTGAAATTCAGTAGTCATCTCCCAGATAAGCTTGAAAGTTCTAAAAATGCTGCAGCTGAACTTCTGCATCTTCTAAAATATCTCCTGGCTAAGAACCGGGGAGCCCACATTAACATGAGGAGTAGCTAAGTCCCCTGCCATGTTTCATTTTCCCTTGGAAAGTGATATCAATGTATGTCTTATGAACAATGTGGTGTATACTTGCTGAGGAGTCCTAAAGGTTCCAAATTCTCTTTGGATGTAAGAGTGGCCTCAAAGGCTGCAGAGAGGAGGTGTATTCTTCCATGCTATGTGGAGAATAATGCAAAACACATGGAGCCAACAGGAGAACAATCAAGAACAGTCCTGATGGTGGGTCTCTATGAAAGTTTTCTGTTAGAAAGCTTTAGAATAAAAAAACACTGGAACAGAGAAGCTTGTGGGAGTAACAAGAACCAGGAATTCCTGCTACTGGGGAATGTCTCAGGCCACAGAATGCCCGACTTCAGCTGTTTGCAACCTTGCTTGTTCCTTAACCAGAACACACCATTCTGAACTTGAGCTCTAACTGTGATTAGGTGTTCGGAAGCAGTGCTGGCACTTTTAAAAATCACTTTTGAAAAAAAAGGAAATTCTGATCATAGCTGTTAGATGTTTCTTCTCAGGAGCAGACTTAGATTTAGAGTGGAAAAATGCATCAATCACATGCTGTATGGTGTTCATGGAGCAAGACACCGTATTAAGACTCTTAGCTTCAAATAACTCCCTGATCAGCATGCTGTATTTTATACCATTTTGTACTATTTCGTAAGGTGCTTAAAACTCCTCGCACAATGTAGAGGAATCATAAGTACATAACCTAGTAGCTTATACATGACTAGGATTTTACTCTATGTAAATCCAGATTCCTATAGCTATGGTCCCATTTCATTGGCACTTCTGCAGTCCATAGGTTGACTGCTCTTCAGACTATCGAATCAGTCATTTAGCGGCACTAAAGAGCAGCATCACTATATTACCTTTAAAGTATTCCCATATGCTTAGGAAAACAAGAAATTGAAATTTTACTAAAAACACACTACAAAATGTCCAATTGATACTAAAATAACACCCTCTAAGAGCTTATAGAAATTCTGGAGAACAAAATGACGCCAGTAAATTCTTTCTGGTGACTCACAGTTGGAAAGCTTTTAGAAAGTCTTCAGATTTTGTTCTTTTATTACATTCAAGAACAATCATTTTAATAATAGGATTGTACTAACGCAAAAAAAAAAAAAGTACTTATCTTTTCATTACAGTTCTTCAGCCTTGATTGAGAATAATCGCTGGTAAATCAGCATGGTTTAGATTCACTGAGAGGTGTTATGCAAATGTTATTATCATAGCTGACATAGACATGCTGAGATGTTGAGTAAACATACAGACTATTTAGACAATGCTGTTATTGTTCAAAGAACAAGGATGGTGTCCAGTCGGAAAAAGAGGACATATTAGCTTTTATGAAATTTGCATTTATTTGCATCACTACAGACATATTTCACAACAAACTTGAATTATACAAGAGAACCATCATCTGTGCAAAAGAACTGGTAGAACTACATAGACTGGCCAACCTTATCTGTCAAGCAGTCAAACACTGGAACAGGTGGCACTTACGTATTATGGAGTTTCCATTTTTAAAATATTCAGAATTGGGTATTCACTCATGACCTCGAGCAATCTGATGAATGTTGCCCCTGCTTTAGAAGGCTGGGTTGAGGAGAAGGCTTGACCGGCTGATCTCCAAACATCCCTTCCAAGACATATGATTTGATTAACTTTTTAAACCATGTCACCACCTGATGGGAAAGAAAAATAATGGTCAAGGGATTACACACAAGGGTGAGAATAGTGACAGCCCTGAGTCCACGCTTTTAGATGGAACCTAGTTCCTATTTAGACAGCTGAGGTCTATATGTTCCTGATGGTGTTGATCTATCTTCATGGAATAGCTTTGAACATTGCATTAGGATGCCTTTTTCCAATGATATGAACAGTGAAGCTAGCCAATTGGAAGGAATGTCTGAAAGTCATCTCTCCAAATCTCTGCTTTGAACAGAAGAATTTTGGAGTTAAGCTTTGTGTTATTTTGATATTCTTTGTATGACAGAGGTCCACAAGTTTCAAGGCATAAAACTGAGAGTGCTAGTATCTTTACTTTGTGTCTTTGACTCTTGCAAGGAAATTTGGAATTACATTAGATATTTCCCAGCTTGCTCTAGGACACTGAAACAGAAATGTATTACAGCCTAAAAATTATCCGTTGTGATGAAACAGATAAAGCATTATAGCTAAGCTATTACTGGCATTTCATATGGCTCATGCTTTAGTTTGATTAATAGAATGTGATTATATCAGGAATGACCAATATAATAGAACCTTGGGCCAATGAAGAAACTGAAATTATTTGAATAATTTTGTACCTGAATTAATTTCCAGTATATTGTTTCTCTTTCTTTTCAGACTCTAATCATGGGCAAGCTAAAACACTCGCAATCCTAATGTTTCTATTGAACAGTCTTGAATACTATATATATTTGTGCCTTCTTTGTTTGCATCTCTAAACAGCAGAAATTTAATATTCAGATAACTTATTTTATTAAAAAATATATTATTCCCTTTTCTGCAAAGAGTCTGCAAATTCTGCAAAGGCTCCATCTCTTTCTGTGTACTTGAACAAGTAGAAAATAAATCTCTGCAGGCTCTGGCTAGGTGCCAGGGAAAGTGCCTTTTAAATGGACAGCATTCCCAGTCCTGTGCTGGGTTTCTTTTAGCAAGAGAAACTGATAACGGAATTATTTCTCACATGTATTCTCCCTATCAGTAAAGATAGTTCAGAATATAAACTCTTCCTGAATGTAATGGGAAAAATGTACAAGGGGAGAATTCTTTGCTTAACGTACAATATTTTTTGGCTGATGTTGCTGAAAGAATTCCTCCCTCATGGTCCCAGTTGTTTATTGACCGTTCACTGAGTTTTGTCTGCTTGGTGCATGTCTGATGCTCATGGTGGTTTGAGAATGTGGGAACCACTGAGGCATTTTTGAGAACTGGGTGGTACCTAAGAATGATTATAACCCTTCATTTGGAAGCTATCTGCTGACTATGCTGACGGAAAGGGTAATTAGGCTGCTCTGCAGATTGCTGGGTCAATGCAGGGCAGAAGAAACCCCAGGTGAGTAGGTTGCCAAGCACCTGGAGCATTACTGGAAGTAAAGGTTTAGAGTCGAACAATACTTAAAGGAAATTCATTTACTTCTGTCGTTCCTTTTCAGTAATCTAACTCCGGCTTATATTTCTGTGAGCTTAATGAATACCCCTTTCTCCTACAACTGATGAAGCTGTGGAATTCGGCATTAAAAATTCCATAAAATCTTCCTGAAAGTGATTTTCATTGGTCCAAAATAATATTGCTAGAGTATGTATTTCTTTTAAGTGATTCATAAGCTCATGTGAGTCATCAACAATTTCAAAGGAAGTCCCAAGAGCTCAGTCAGGGAAATATTTTGGCACTGTTTAACACTGCTCAGTCCTTTCAGTCCTAAATGAGAGAGAAACACTGAAAAGGAACATAGTAATTGAGTGTCCTTGGATTGAATAAAATGGCATGCATTTGACATCCTTTCTTTAATATATTGAATTTTAATGACACTACTGAGAATGAGATTCCCTTTACATTTGTAATTATAAAGGAGAACAGATGGTGAAGGCTTAGCTTAAAGTGTTAATTAAAATAGCTGACACAGCCAAGCTCCTGGTTGAATAAAATATACCAGGAAGAAATGAGAGACTGTGTTAGGGTGTTGGTGCTGTGAAATATTCTTAAATAAAGTTATCTTGGAGCAAATTTATTAGAGGTACCTAATAGTGAATACACACATATATTTCACACCAGTGAAATCCCTTGCTTTCAGGTTCATGAAGTAAGGACCAAACTGCAGACATGCTAGTTATACATTTCTGAAAAGGCAAAAGGCCTAGATTCAAGAGGAAGAGACATTCAAATAACAGCAGTGAGTTTTCAAAACACACAAGGCTTCCTCACACTATACTTTTGGCAGGAATATGCAGGATCTCTTCCCTGTGGGCTGTGCTTAGTTGAAGGAATCAGTATACATCCCTGGGACACATCTTGCTAGCTCATGTGCAGAACTCAGCACAAGGGAAATGGTTCAGAGTATGGTGCCTATGCCTCCATCTTCCTTAAAAAAAGAGTATGAGTGGGTGGCATCTGTCAGTCATTTCTACTTAGCTATTGGAAGAATTTAGTTTGGTCATGGAAGACCTAATTTAATATTCTTTTCTTGCTTGATTTGGGTTGGAGTTCTTTAGGTGATCAGTAGCACACCAAGGCCAGCTAGCTGCTTCAAAACCAATTAAAGTCTCTGGTGCTATCTGCCACAAAGACAATATTTCTTCACCGCAGTCGCTGGAGAAGCCCCAAAATATGTGGCAGATGTTCAACTGTAGAAGAAGAATTAGAATTTTCATCTATTTTAAGTTTTGCTTTTCTTAAGGCAGGGTTTTCTTAAGCCTCCTGCTTGCCAGACAATAGGACCTTTGTTGTGGGATTAATAAGGTGGTTCATACATTCACTAGCATGGAGAGGAGCAGCTAGTAGCCTTTCTGCAAAGCATGCTGCCACATCCACCACAGCACTGTTTCAAAGATGGTACCATCACTGACGTTATCCCAGTGGTGCAAGTGCTGTATTCCTGCCAGCTCTGCCTCCCAAGAGGGAGCCCCAGGAGTCTCTCTAGCTGCATAGTAAAATTTAAACTGGTGGTTTGTGGGGAGATATCATCACTAGCATTGCTGATTAGAATGATGTAGAAGCCCCCGTGCCATCCTTCTTTCTCTCCACTCCACTGCCAGACTTGGAGACTTCTATCCTGCTATAAAATTTCTGGGGCCAGACATGCCATTTCACCATCATCTGCTTCTTTCGTCACTTCTCTTTGGCAGTGAAAATCTGTTAATTCTGTTCTCATCGCGATTCACTTTCTGAAATTCTTCAGGGCAAAATGACCTCTTAGTTGCTTAGTGACTACAGTCCACTAAGCAATACACAGATCTCTGTCCTGGTCACACAATTTCGGCAGCTATGAAAATATAATGTATGAATGCCTGCTCACCACTTTTCTCACCTCTCTGTTTTGTTCTAGACACACTGATGTGCTGCCACTGACATGCTCTATGCCTTCTCTAGGAAGCCATAAGCATCCTGCTTTGCAGGCCAGGTTACCACTTAACACACTGGAAGCTGACATTTTGCTCTGGTTTTCCCTTTTCCCAGGCAGTTTTGCCTGCATCTAGTAGCATCATTCAAAGCGCAGTCTGCTCCAGCAATACTGCAAAGTCATCCTGTTGGGCTGGGACTGGATGCAGCAATCTCTCAGTCCAACTCATACATCCAAATCTCTTTTTTTGCACAGGAAGGTTCTTTGGCGGACCTCCTAGGAGGAGTCTATAGTCCTTGGGTATGTTCCAGTACTAAAAATCAAAGCATTTGAGGACTGAGAAATCAAATGCGGGCCCTGGAAGGGAGCATTGAAGAGAGCATTTGACATCTGTTCCCAGAAAGTATCCAACGAGGGGGTGGATGACTCTCAGAGGTGCTCTGCCCAGAGGTTAAGTGAATAATGGAGCAGAAACAGATCTCACAGTCAGCAGGATCATCCCTCAACCCCCATCCTACCTTCTTCTTTTGCATGGTGTTGAAGACAGCCATGAGGACCGGTAGTAGTTCTACTGAGCACCAGTAGTAGATTGGTAATGAAGTCCTGCAGGCAGGTTGGCCTTGGATGAGGTCCTCAGAAATAGGTTTTGGATATACTTGAGGTACATCAATGCAGGGGAGTCCCTCATACTACAGAAGAGGGGGTGGATCAAGAAGGAGGGATGAGGAAAGGAAAATGAAGCAGATCAGCTCAGTTTTTCTTCTTGAACCCCAATGTGACGGGAAAGAAAAAGGAAAACGGCATCTGTATGCCAAATTTTCTGGGGTCTTGGTTGCTTTTGACTCCTTGAGTGGACTTGCCAAACTGCTTTCACAAGAAGGGTTCCACATGTATGACATTACTCCGTAATATAATTAGGTATATATCTTTATGCAGTGGGATGGCCTAGCCATTCCTGCCTTCTTGTGCCTGTTCAAAGTGCTGGTGGGGTAATCTTTCCAGGAATCATCCGCATTCACAGATCACTAGCTTGTGGCTAATTCTACCCCAACTTTCACAGACATAGCACAGCAATCTGTAATGACTTCTCCATGTCTAACAATTATGCTGCCAATTTCACAAAATACCCACCACCAATACTTTGGCTGTAATGTATACCATTCTTAGCTACTCAGCTACATATCACCTATTCCAGCGCTGATCCCAGAAAGTCCTCTATTTGAAAGGCTATGACATAAGTCAGAAGCTATAACAGCATTTATTAAACCATCCCATCGACATGATAGATGGGCTGTTTTTATTTTTTTTTCCGCAGCAGTATCAGGTTATTTCACGACAGATGTCTCCGAAAGACACAGATATCTTCCAGAGATATTTGGAGATATAAACTGATCTTAGCGCTGTCTGGAGACACAATCTATAAGGCAACATTAACCACACTTGTCCTTCCTGAAAAGACAGTGCCATAAGCAATAACCTAAGGCTACAGTTTATAACAGGGTGACAGAGGTCTGAAGGAGGCTTGTTACTCTTCAGAGTATGTCCCAGGAAGACTGCTGAGAAATTGTTGGGTTTTATTGAAGTGCCTAAAATGTCAGGAATGGAATTGCTCCTGTGACTCATCTTAAGTCCATGGAGGAGGATGGAGCAGGAAGGCATTTGCAAGGGGAGAGGAGCGTAGAGGAGTCAGGCTGTTTGTGCCTCAATTTTTCCCACTGTGCTTTATAGCTTAGTCTATATATGAAAAAGTTCTGAGCAGACCCTTGGAGACTGGAGGGTATACCTATTTGCAGTGTGCAGGCCGATGCCTGGCTAGACCAAGGAGAGCACCTGCATGGTGTTCACCAGATTTGCTCTGATGGTCACAGCACTGACCTTCCTAAGGCCTCAACATCAAGTTCCTCCTGTAGAAAAAGTATATCTTGCTCTACACTATGAATGCCGTTCTCCAAGAGAAACTCTAAGTCCTGTAGAAGACTAATAATTCTTGAAAGAAGCCTTTCCTTTCTACTTTCTCAGGCCTCATTTCCCTGCTCCTCTCCTCCTCTCCTACAAATTCAGGAGGAGCCACCCAATCTAAGGATCACACATGGACTATATACACAGACCTCCTTTGCATGCCAGGAGCACCTTGGGCTCTGGGCTGAGCAGTATCGGTGGTTGGAGGCAGCTGGAGGGGCCTTCGTACTGGAAGCAGGAGGAGAAAGAAAATCTCTTGCCTTTGAGATTGCCATGGAATGGACTGAGTCTGTAGGGTGGCAGAGTAGAAGGACTGTATCTGAGCAGGGAGAATTCTGAAGCTTCCTCAGCTTCTACTTTGCCAAAGTGAGACCTTCTAGGTTAAAGAAAGTCTTTTTGGCAAGGACTGTTCTTTCTGTAGCTTGAGTGCATATTGCTGGTTTTGATAGTGGAGTATAGCAGGATTGATCTTAGTTAGGAGATGTGGGCCCTACTGTGTTTGCTGCCCTCATGTTCCTTGTATTTGGAAGATAGCAGTCCATCAGATACAGCTACTGGCTATACTGACCTATTCTCCAGCCACCAATACTTCGATTTGTTTTCTTGGTTGACTGTCAGCTGAAGAGATGACAGATGGTCGACATTTCAAACCTCTGTGTTCGCTGCCCATTATCATCAAGCATCTAACCCCAGAACACAGTCCATTTTTCTCCTCTTCCTTTACCAGCAAGAGGGAAAAGAACAGATACTTTTCATATGTACTTTTGTTATCAAAGTAGCTGCCACCAGTGTTGATGGTGGAGAGGGAAGGCTCTGACTCTCCTAGCATCAGAATCAGCTGTCCCCAGAATGGTCCCAAGACAGTCAGGCCTTCAATGCTCTAAGTCAAGGTTTTTGCCAAGTACCATTGTAACTGAAGCTAGGACCTCACTACCAAAAATGGGGAACGGTATCACAGCCATATATTTGGTGAGATTTGCATAGTAGAGACAAGCAATTCAAGCTATGCCAGATCTGTAATCCATGTCTCTAAATTGTCTGGAGTCTATTATTGATTTCTTTAAGTTATCCTTGGCACTGATCCAGTCTGTATTCTTCCAACCGTCACACTACCTCCATCCAGGTGGTGAGGGAGATGCATCAAAGGCAATCTCTTCCTGCACTTTTTTTTCTTCACATGCTACTATGGCAGGTGTGAGGTCCTACAAAATAGCACAGTTCTGCAGCTCTTGAGAATGGGGATTTATGTGACCATGATGACAAGAGTCTTTAAGTAAGGAAATGTATGTTTGCTTTTTCCCCACCTGGATTCTTAAATAGCCTTTTGTTCATGCTATTTTTGGTCATCTGTGTTCAGTCTTTCTCTCCTAACCAGAAGAGCAGTATTTGCAAGGCTGCTTGGAGATGAAGCAAAGTCCAGAGGCAAAAACAAAACATCTGCTGCAGAGTTCTGCAACAAGAAAGAACTGAGACAGATGAAAAGAAGAAGCTGGAGGAGGCAATCATACATATAAATGAGACAGAAAAATCTTGGACATCTGGAGGTAGTGATTTCTGAACACAGGGAGGGGAAAGTGAGCCAAAAGGGATCAGCAGAACAATCTAGATTATGGCTGTAGGAGGGCCAGGCAAAGTTTGCCATGAAGCAAAAGAGCAGGTGCAGTGTATATTCTGCCATGACAAAGTTAATTCATCAAAAAAATCTTTGTTAATTTGATTTGGCACAGTGAATTTGTAATAGAACAGGGCTTTGTATCTTAGGGGGCGAGACATTTTTAATACATTAGTAAGGAGTTCTAAAGCCAGACCCTGAAGTCTGATCAAATAAACACAAATAAGTGAGAAAGAAAACTGTAGCATTTATTAGTAAGATAAGTGCAATGAAAATGAAAGTAAAATGAGATTTTATAGACTACATACAACTGAAAATTAGCTGCCAGCTTTAATAATGCAGCTGGAAAGCTTATCTGGAAAAAAAAAAAAACAACTTCTTAAAGATTGTATCTACTTAATGTGTCCCGAGACTGATAGCATCTGTAGACTGAGAGAGAAGGAAAGACATGACTTTACAATATTTGCACACTTAATGCTTTTTCTTGTATATTGGATGTTTACCCCAGCACTTAATTCTCAAACTTGTATTCATCTGTCTCAAGTGAGCCAAATATAAGTGCTTGTCTTTGCATTAGAGCATTTGCAGAAACCAGGCTTGATGCAAGCATGTTAGTTTACCACTGGGCTATTTTTAAAATCCAGCAGGCTGAAGTTAAGGTTGTACTTTCATCAGCAGCATTACTTTACCTTAACCAGTCCTCATGTTTAGCAGCACCCTTCCAGCTCTACTATCTTCCCTTTCCTTCACCAGTCCAAAGCGGAGTTCAAGGACAGTTCTAAGATGCTCCTATTTCAGCTGGGACTACCACCATAAAAGGCAGATAGTTGCAACCTAAAGTCTGGGCTACTTGAAACTCTGTAACACCAGAGTCCCTTTTTAGCCTCAATTATTCTATGATTCTAAGTGCTGATCTGTATGAATAAAGGTTTTGGAATAAGAAGAAAAATAATGTTTAACAAGAAACACTGGCATAAATGTATGTCTTCTGGATTGTGTGTACAAGATCTCTGTTTCTGAGGCCTACACCCCCGACTTTGCTTGTGTGTCCCCTTGACACCACATCCTACAGCTTAAACCTGGCCCAGAGGATAGGAGGTTTGTCTGAAAGCAATGGCCAAATTGGATATCCTGTCTATTGTTTTGGTCAAGACTGCTAATAGAAAGCTATAGGAACATCTAAAAATATCCACTGTGAATCATGATGCTGGCTATAAACCAAAAATAGTTTCAAAGACTTTTCTAGCTCCCAGTGTGATGCTTCTAATTTCTACCATTACCCACCTCACAGTCTTTCTTCTTTGCATGATTTGGCATGGTGGTGAGGGTTAAAAATAAAAACAAATTACAGCCTATATATATTTTTTTTATTATTTCAAAAGGCTTTTAACTGGGACTTCAGTACTTTTTGAGGTCTTCTGAGGTACAAGTTATAAAGCTTGATGAAATATTTTAGGAAACATTTTAGACAAGTCTGAAAGTATATTTACCTTTATAAATAGCATCACCATGTGGTAAAAAATAGGTCTTTAAAATGTAAATAAGACTTGCCGCAGTGATAGAGGAAGAACACACTGTGGTACATACAGACAATGAAATGAGAGCCTTGAAGCTACTTAACTTGAAATACTGTCTCTGAACATGCTTGTATGAAAGCTTCATAATGCTTCTAGGGAAAAAAGGGCTATTGGGAAAGGCATAGGAGTTAAAAATACATATTTCCAGGTGATCAAAGGCCAGAAACTACGCCACTGGCCAGTGTTCACCCAGTTGACTGTTCAGGTGTGGTTAATAGATTCTGAAAGTTGTTTGAGACAGCAAGCCTCTAGCGGGTCAGTTCCTGGAGCACAAGCCGAGGAATGCCCTTCTGCAGAGATGTTTCTCAAGAAAATGTGGTTTAGGTGAGACGTGCTAGTGCTGGGCAACCTCTCTAATGTTGTCAAAGGCTCTATGTGTGATTGTGTGGCTTGATGGAGCTTATTTCGCTCCCAGGTGCTCCACTTCAATCAGCAGTCAGTCACCAGCAGGGCAGTTGGCCTAGATGATCTCCAGAGGTCTCTTTGAACCTCACTGATTCCATGGGTTCTTGCCAGCACTCCTTCCACTGGCAGCACTAGCTGCCAGAAAAGCCTCAGTGTGCTCCAAGCAAATGTTACTCATACTTTTAGGATGCTCCATTAGGTGACATCCCCAGTGCTTTTTTTAATCTTCAGTTTTATACCACTTTACAGAACTTTTTATTAGAAAAATAAAAGACAAAGGTGTGGATTGTGAATATCACCCATGATTGCTGCTCTGGGCTGTGAAAAAAGCTCTTCTAGAACTGTGATGCCCATCTGTGACCTTGAGCTGGGAAAAGGAGGGTTGGATACCAAGTGCAGTGACACATTCAAAGCATGTGAGGGGTTAAAGAAAGTAGATTTAAAGTTGACTTACAGTCCAAATGCCACATAGAGCCTTGGAAACTGCACAGAGGGACTGCTGATGGGAGTCTGCTGAATAGAGAAGTTGAACACCCAGGTAGGACTTACCCATGTAGGTGTGTACCTGTGTAGGTGTGCACCCTTTTGTATGTTAGGCCTTTTTCCTTTTCTCAGCTATGCTAAACCTGAGTAATTGCTGGCTGCAAAGCAGCTAGATTTCATTGATAAATGGGAATATGTATGTTCAGCCCTCACCAGTTTCAGCTGGTGTGTAGACAGCACACTGCTATCCTGCACTCTGTCAGATATCGGACTCCTTGCCAGATCTTCTGCAGGTTCTCTCCCACCATCGTTGGTGATAGCTACTTCCTAGGGACCAGGAGCCTGATAATAAATCAGATGAAAGCTAGGTTGTGATGTGTCATTGCTGCAATCTGGAAAGTCCTTGTTTCTTTGGCTCTGAAAGTATCACTCTGATCACTGAAATTAGAGACCACAGAATAATTCAAGAGAATTCACTGAAAATCTGCTGCTCTTGTTTTGATCAATTTTGTCTTCTTTTACAATTTTGTAAAATTGTAAGACGGGTATGGGGGTACCTGTAGTGGGGCTACAGCAAAGCATTACTTTAGTCTGTATGATCTATGCCACTGCATGCATTAGAGAAGAAGTCCTAGGTTGTACTTCTCTGAACAACAATGAGAGATCTCTCTCTTTAAATGATGTATCTATGAGCAACTCGTTCTTGGTTTACTTGGAGGTTTGGGGGATTACAGGTTACCAAATATCTCTCAGCCCTTCTATTAGGAGGACCTTTACATGGTTAGCCAAGTGTATTAGCCACAGGTTAGCCACAGGAGTGGTAAGTTAAGTGGTAAGGAGTGCCACAGCTTCAAATCCCTTAGTTTGTTGATTTTAAAAAAGGGGACACCAGAACATGAGAAACTTTAAAAAAGCATCAGAAAGTGGCAGCCAAAAAAACCTAAATCCTATGCTATGGATATTTAAAGGTAGTCATATGGGTAGCTCAGAAAATGCTTGCCACTTACTAGACCACTTGAGAGACCAACAAGGAATGCTAAAGGGGGAATAGAGAAGTGTACAGGACAATATGCAATGGTCAAAAATTGCAGCAAAAAGGATAACAAAGCACGAGAACTGTCCAGAGAAATGGTGGACTCTACAACTCTGGAGATTTTCAGTTTGCTTGGACAAGGCCTTGAGCAACCTGATCCAGCTTTGAAGCTAGCGATTCTTGGAGCAAGGGATTGGATTAGGCAGCCTATCACCATTCCTTTTCAACTAAGTCTTCTGTGTTCTGAAAAAGAGAAAAATAGCAAAGACTATAAACTCTGGAAGTTGGATGAAAAAATAGAATAAGATATCAGCAGGAAAGGCTAGATAAAAACTTGCAAAAGGCTGTGTAGAGCAAAAGGATGGGCAATGACTGTTTGCTCTTCCTTCCAGTATGAGAATTGGGTCAGGAAACCACATGAACTGGTGAAAGATTCAAAACAAAGTGATTTACTCATCAATTAACTAAGTTGTATGAGTGCCTGTCCATACATGCTGTGTGTACATGGGTTTTAAAACTGACTTTACAAGTTCATGGAAGAAATATTTCTCAGGAGATGTTGACTTCTGTAAAGAGTGTGAAGCAACAAAATTCAGGTTCTTTTGCAAGTACTCAATAATGCCATACACTTACTACCTGATAGTGGCAGTACATTAAAACTTTGATAGAAGTTGATTTCTTGATTTGAAAAAAATAGAGGTGTAACTATCTATCTATATGTAAATCCAGACAATTGACTTCTCAGTAAAATCAAATATATTAAGGATTTATACATAAGAACTCCGTTGCTGACCAGGTATGTCTTTCTATTCTGGTCCAGTGGAGGCAGCAATAGAGTGTGTATCTTGCTATGGTTTTCGAAATGAGAATATTTTCTGTGCAGTAGCTAGCATATGATAGCTGTTCTAACCATTATTTATCATTTAATATTTATCAATTAATATTCATTTATGTATAAATTCATCATTTGTAAAATATCTTCATAAAGTCCATGACAAAGCATATTAACTTTTTAAAGTTTTCTTCTTTAAACAACACACTTGCACTATGGCTGTACAACATGCCTTCTATTTTTGTGTATCTATGTGCAAAATTAGATAATGCAACAGTAAACCTGAGATTACTTGCATTCGAAAGCTGTGATTTTTGCTATGATCAGGTTTAAAGATGCAAAGTGGCCTTAGTGGCCTTTCCTATATGAATTTTAGTTACCGCTTTGCTTACAGGTCCTCACTAGGCATAGTTGATCATGTGTGATGGGATATAATACTCTCTTTTG
>JAVCKT010083407.1:0-14746 GCA_032273925.1 Rhynchotus rufescens
TTCCTGAACTTATACATATTAATCATATCCCCCCTCAGCCTTCTCTTCTGCAGGGAAAACAGGCCCAGCTCACTCAGGCTCTCTTCGTACGAGAGATGTTCCATTCCCTTAATCATCTTAGTTGCTCTTCTCTGGACCCTCTCGAGCCAATGTCTCTCCCTCTGCAAAAAATACAAATCACATGCTGGAAATACCTCTTCTCCTTGACTTGAATATTTGGGAAAGATCATTTTATACAAATATAGCAAGTGCATGAATTGGGTAATATAGCCCTGTGCAACTTCAACACATTCAAATACAGTTAGATGCTTGATCCTCCTTTCCTCTACTGTTCTATTCCATTAAAGAAAGTCAAATGGCCCAAAACAATAATAAAAAAAAAAAAAAACGGACACTCAGGCTTGTATTCAACAAGAATATTTTTCCTACTATTATTTAAAAATCTGGACATGTTAGCATCCTCTCCCCCTCACACAGACTTCAAATTCAAAAGATGTCAACCACCACAGAAATGCCCTTACAGAGGGATGACTGTCACTGGTTATGAAAACAATGATAACACGATTAAAAATGTCCAACAATAAATACCAACTTACCTAAAAGTAGCCAGGCCAGCTTTAGAGAATTGAGTGGCAACTGAATTGCTCTTTCCAGTTTGTTGACTTTCAACAGCTGAGTATTGGGTTTTAGTGATCATTTTCTCTAAACACGTATTGGCATTCCTCCACACAATATTGATCAGAAAAACATGCAATAGTAAGCTGAATGCAGTTTGCTTGCCTGCTGACTATACTGTATATGATTAGAGCCTCCCAATATCAAATAAAAATGGGAAAATCACAGTATTAAAAATAAAAGGTAGGCAGAAATAGTTGAAGCAGATCAAAACAAAGGAGAAGAAAAATAGTGTCTTACTGCAGCACAGTGATATTTCAAAATTCTAAAGAGCTAAAACTCCCATCTGAAGTATGAATACTTTAAACAGAGCCGCAAATATTAAGCAGGAAAACACATCTGGGGAAGGAAGAATCATGGTGAACTTCTTCCAATATTATTAAAGCCAATATTCCAATATTATTGAGGATTTTCAAATTTAGAAACTAGTGGACCTTATACTGTTCTTCTCTAAGTAGCAGGGTTTGGTCTTAATAGGACTTTGGATGATTCAAAATCCACAACGCAAACATAAAAATGATGTGAGGCCATCCAAGAAATGGAGGCTCCTTAGAACTGGAAGAATCACATATCTACTAAGTTATCAATACATTTGATGTGATAAAACAGTTTTCAGCATAATTTTTAGTATCTTTCACCTACTCACTATTAATGAAACACAAGTCACAAGTAAGGTACTCACCATTATTTATTTTGCTTTTTGTTATGTTAATTAGCTCAGTAGATGTGAAAGGTGATTAAAATATGAAATACAGTCAACTAAATAAAGGCTCAAATTAACTGTGAATCTTTGCTTCTTAACCAACAACACTTATTTTGACCTCTTGGCGATCACTTTTTTAATAACTACTCATAGCTTTACTCAAAGAAGGAGGATTTTAGGAATAAGTCAATATATTAGTCAGTACTTATCAACTTACTTCCACAAAATTGTATTATATAACAGATATGTCACTATACTACAAAAACATTCAGAGTTCCCTGCAGCATTTGGGGTAACTCAGCTCAAACTGGAGCAAGGCAATTATTTTGAGAGCTTTAGCAAGTTTACCAAGGATCTCTTTTAAGTGCCATCTAGGGAATTCAGAGTTCAACATTCTCAAAAGGTTTCCAAAATCAATAAAACAAATGAAAAAACAATACATACATTTAAAAAATGTACTTCCTTTGACACCACCACTAGAGTAACGTTATTCTAAAACTAGAAAAATGAAAACAATCAAATGATCCGTACAGTTACAAGGCTGCATTCAAGCATAAAAAAATCAAATAAAAGCACAGTTCATCTTTGACTTGCACTAAATAATTATCTGTTTACTTATTCATATGGAAAGATTCTGTTCTGTTGAGAGAATTGGATAAAGCAAAGGACCTATCTCATACTAACAAAATGAGATGTATTGAATAAGGTGTTGATATTGTTTTTTTTCAATTTGCACTCAGCTCGTTTTTGGAATAAGATATTTAAAGACTAGGGTATCAGCAATGGGAGTGCAGGCAAGAAAGTCAAAGATTAGTCTGGTTCTAATAAACAATGCAGGAGAAGCAACAGACTGCACAGGTATCAAAGAGAATAAGACAAAAGCTGAATATATCACAATAAAATTCAGTTGCATTCTATAGTTAATATTTGCATAACATTACTTTCTTATTTAGCATTAATCTCATAGATGCTGGGTAAAGACAGCATTATTAAATTGCTCAGGGAGAAACAGAAATATCATAAAAAATTCTTAACATACCTGCAAAATGTGGGGAAGCATCAATTTAAAATAAAAGTTTTAAAGTTCTTTCCTCCAATCATGAAGAAATAAATTAAAATAGTGAACTACTTGGAAAAAATTCTGAAGAGACCAAGTTTGAAAATATTCATTTTTGGGGGGTTTAACATTCAAAACATAAGATTGGAATGCAAAGCATGTTCTGATTTAATCACAGTATTCATATTTAACTACTAAAAATAATTGCAGCATTTTTTACAAATGAAAATGTTGAAACTCTTGCAATTGTCATGCTAAAATGATCAAGGTAATGTCTTCCCCATGCCAAGTTAAACAGCATGGTAGATTATTCAGTTACCTCAATAAAACCAATATTGCAAACATGGAACAGAGATCTGCTCTTTTGTGCTACACTGACATAAATGCTATGAGTTGGTAACATACCTAGGGATTTGGCAGTTAAATGGTATGATTAAAAAGATCACATAACTCTCCCACCATTATAGTAACATTACAGTCAAATTGCATATTATGTCTGCAACACTGTACTAGAAATAAAATCCCATACTAAATAAAAGAGCAGGTCTGGAAGGGATGAAGAAAAAAAAAACCCTCAATCAGAAACTTGCATAAAAACTCAAATGTTTCATTCTAGAGTAAATCATCTTCGAATTCTTCTAAGTGCATGACACCCATAAGAAACTGGGATGGGAAATCATTATGCGATTCCATGCATTGAATATTTTTCCACTGTGAGGAGTCCTGAAAATTGCTTGGGCAGAGGAAAAGGTCTGAATTTACATAAACGTACTTCTGTGTTGCATTGTGCACTACCTTCCTGTCATTTAATTCCTATCTAACAAAAAAAAAAAAAAGAAGCAGAGACAAGACCAGCAAAATGTAACTGCTCATCCTTTTATTTCTTTATAATGTGCCTCCTATGGCCATCTGTTTTGTCATATCAAGCATGTAGGAAGAAAGCAAAAGTCAAGACAGTGGCCAAGAACAGGGTCTCTGGTGACCAGTCCCTAAGCAGTATGGAAACAGCTCAGACAGTAAACAGCCTGACAGTAAGAGAAGAATGATATAAGGAATATTATAATAATTAACATAATTAAAATAATAAGAGGTCTATTATAATTAATATGGCAAATAAAGGGCAAGGAGACATACTAAAGTCACACTGAATACTGCTGCCATTTGGAAAAAGAAAGAAAGGAGTTACGGATGCATTTCAGGTGGAAGGAAAAGAAAAGCAGTAACTCAAACTAAATATCTTCCTTCTGCTCAATTTTCACTACTTCTATCTGCAACAAGCTGGCTGAATATTTGTCTTTATATATGCCATTATAGAAGTTTTGTTGTAGATTAGACTGTGAGCAGGATGTTGGACTAAAGACCTCCAGAGGTCCTTCCCATCCTAAAGCATCCTATAAGCATAAGAAAGGGAGACTAAAAGATCTCTAAGTCTCCCTGGACCTTTGGGAGTCCCAAAGTGGGGTTAGGCATGCAGAGCATGTAGGATGAAACTATTTTTCCTGATTTTCCTGATTACAGCTTATTTTGCACAAGAACAGCACACAACTACGAACAGTGGGACCAGGGGTCCAAGAAATCAAAAGCTAAAACTTAAAAAAGAGAAGTGTTAGAGACAGAAATAAAATGCATGAAAGTCTATTGCATGAAAGAACTGTAAAAACTGAAGCACAAGATTCAAGAGAAATCTAAGAAGGAAGAATAGAAATCCCGTCACTAAGTGAAAGAAAACTAATTCATGCCAAAAAAAAAAAAAAAAGAGAGAGAAGAATTATCTCCATCTCTGCACACAGATTTATCTCTGGAAGGGGATGAGTTGTTATGGTAACAACATTCTCCAGGAATTTAGCCAACAAGTGACATATCAACCTCCACATTATGTCTTTGGGGCAGGTCTCCAGCTGCTATTTCAGAGGAGTAAGAGTTAAAGAGTTAAAGGAACTGCTACTAAGTAAATGTTAATTCCCATAAGCCCTACATGGAGACTACATTGTCTCCACATAGACTTAAGACTACTATAAGAGTAGAACTCCTACCCTATAATTCAAAAGTGGATTTAAAGAAAAATAAAGAAAAGATGAACATATTTATATTAAAAGGAAAACTAAAATAATTTAGCGATTTCACAGCCAGAAAACTGAGGTCCAATGAGAAATATACACAGCTCTGACAGTAGAGTGAAAGGGATATTGTGTCCGTTCATCTTGCCTTACAATTATAATTGAGATTGAAATGTAAAAATTTAAATTTATGGGTATATTTGGAGAATGCAGATTATATTGTGCTGTTTTAGATTAAATGGCAAATAAAAATCTATTTTTTATTATTTCTCAAAATTTAAATAAGTTTTAAATAAAGATATTAGATCGTTACCTCAGTTCTCTCTTTAGTTTTCCTAAATCATAACTACTATTAATATAACTCTGACTTCCAAAAGAATGACCATCTGGGTACTCAGGTTCATACCATATCGGCCACTTATCACCATCAGTTACAAAATATTATTTTAGATTTCATAGAATCACACAGAATCACAGAACGCTTGAGGTTAGAAGGCACCTCTAGAGCTCATCTAGTCCGATGTCCCTGCTCAAGCAGGGACATCTAGAGCACTTGGCACAAAGTTTTGCCAGATCTCCAGGAAGGATCTCCAGGAAGCCTCTTCCAGGGCCCTGTCACCTTGACAGTAAAAAAGTTCTTCCTCACATGTAGATGGAACGTCTCATGTTTTAATTTGTACCCAGTACTCTTTGTCTTGTCACTGGTCACCACTGTCAGTTTGGCCCCATATTCTTTATATTCTCCCCTCAGGAATTTATACATATTGATCAGATTCCCTCTCAATTTTCTCTTCTCTTGGCTAAACAGACCCAGCTCACTTAGTCTTCCCTCATATGATAGATATGCCAGTCCCTTAATCACTGATACAAAGTAAAGGCAAGACCTCAAATTATTTGATTTGATTTTGCTTTCCATTTTTAATGCTATATTGTTTCAGTATATTGTAAAGAATCAAGCCAAGTTTGCTTAACCATGGCAGATTGCGTTGATTAAATTGTACTACTTTTATCAGATAGAAAAGCGAATTTTCATCAAGTTGCTTCATTTTGTCTTGAATTGTGCTACTGTAATGCTGTCAGAATTGGAGAACTTCTGTCTACACCCTAAAAAGATTTTTCACCTTTTACTAGTGGTCCAGGGTTTTAAAGCAATAGATAAAATCCAATCATTTTTATGTGTGTCTGCACTCACACATGTGCCTCTTCCATTTGCAAGAATTTTAATTTGTATTTTTAAATATATACTGAAAAAAAACCTTTATATTTTATGAGTGTTTTTATTATAGATTTATTTATTTATTTATTTATTTATTTTGTAAAAAGCATGAGTTTACCCCAACCCAATTTCCTGATCCTCAGGAACACTGGATGCTAACAAAGTTCAAAATAATTACTGTTTTATATTAAACATGCACTGTAATTTGTCACCCAGATTCACTTTTCAAAAATAAAAAAGATACTTTTAACATCAAATTTCCTTCTAGAGTTACTATGTATGCAAACAGCACCATTGCATTTATGTCTGAGAAACAAAATGGGACATTTCATTCTTTAGTTTAATTATCCAAGTAGAGTAATAGGGCAATATTTTGCAATGAATGTGTAAATGAAGTAGACCATTATAAATTTTAATAGCATTTTGAGGTTATTAAAATATCCTGGACAGCTAAAGACCATTTCCATTTTTCAAAGGTTTTTGCTTTTATCATTCTCACAGTTTACCAGATTATGCCCAGACCTTTTCAGAATTGTTTCAGCCGGAAGGTATTCGTTAATTAAAAGTTAATTAAAAGTTTTTTTGAGTTTAAAAAAGAAGCAACATACTTTTCCAATATTTCCTTTTGTTTTAGTTAAATTGCCTGACCTTTAGTAATTCCCAAACTTATCTCATTAGATAGGTTCAATTATTTTTTATTATTAAAACAGAAAATATTTCAAACCAAATTAAAACAAAATTATAATAACCTCACTGAGTGCAGTAAGTGACAAGTATGTAACTCACTGCAATAGTGCTTGGCATAATCCTAACTATTGAATTTCTCACTGCATTGAGGCTAAGAAATTAAATTTCAGAACCTGCTTAATTTCAAACACTGAATTGTGTTTGGCCAGTAAGTCCTGAACTAATTCTGAACGGCAACAAGTTTTACAATCCTGGGTTTACTGCATGCATACAAGCACAACCAAGGAGACATTCACTGGCAACCTGAGTCTGTGGTTCATTTGTGCAGAAGAGTAAAACACAAATATGGCAAAGAAAAAATCATTTAGAAAAGCCACTGATTTTAGAAGGTGTTCATATGTGTTCACATGATCTTTAAAAATAACGTCCTCCCAGTGCCATGAAGTTAAAACCAACATTTAGATGCTGTTGTTGTTAAGTAGAAATGAACATATTAAAATATTTCAGATGCGTAGAAGAAAGTATTAGTAAGCACCAGATTACTTATGATGACTGTGATGCTCTGTAGAAAAACCCAATGAACCAACCCAATGAAAAAATACTGCAAATAGAAAGAAATCTTGTGAGTTTAAATTAACCTAAATTTAGCATGTACATGCAAATATGTGCACAAAAAGACAGTGAGTGTTCCAGAAATGTGTAAGCGAGGAAAAGAGAATCAGATGCAGAAGAAAAATTAGGAATTTGACATAAGTACAAAAAATACAAAAGATTCTGAGCAGGAATGTAAGTCCTCTCCTAGGTATTTATTTTTAAGTAGACGATAGTTTATTTTTTGACAAATTCTTTGAAATGTTTTCATTTCATTTGTTTCTAAAATTAACTATTTTTTTAACAATCATCATTTGAAAATTCTTTTAGCTTAATTGTCTTTGGGGATAAATTCATTTGGAATATCTACTATGACAATTATATACAGCTACATTTTCAACTCTAATGCGTTTTTAATATTCTTCATCAAACTGCGATTTGAATTTCAAATTTTCTTCTATGAAGAAGTAAAAATTAGAAGTAAAAATTAGTTTTCTGCCAGTTTCCATCATATATTGTTCTTTTACTTTGATTTGACTTCCTTATTGCAATCCAATTGTAAATCCAAAATTTAAATGCATAAATTTTTACTCAAAGTTATTATTTTTTCCCTTTATTAAAAGAAAGTGAATTATAGTGACAAACGTGTCTGCCCTTCTTTGTGCACCATAATGTGATGTTTGTATCTGTCTGCTTCCCTTTAGAGTTACACACAAGGGATTATTCTTCCTCCCATCTCCAAACTGAGATGGTAAACATGTTAGATTCCCCCCACAACACACATACAGACATACACAGTTCAGAGCAGGCTTAAGGGGAAATGTCGTCATAAAAACAAAAACAAAATAACAGAAGATCCTTATATCTTTCCCTACTAGCACTATAAACAGCAGGCTAGATAATCTTTTCTTTAACATTTATTAATGGTATTATTATTATTTATGTAGCACACCTACTTTTGCCATTTAAAAAAAAAAAGATAAAATAAATACATATAACACTGTGGGGAAAAAAAAAGAAAAAAGGAGACAAAGTCAAGTTTTCTATGCGTCTAATTGTTTGAATGTCAGCAAGCCCCAATACTTATGATGTATGGCATTTTTGAGCAGTATATAAACACAAATAAATAAATCTAATTTTATTGGTACCCCTCTACATACTGTATAATAGACAGTGTCTTAATTTTATGAACATATTTTACCTTTTGTTCCTTTTTTTTTTACCTCTGTCAGATAAATATGATTATGTTAAACAGAAGTTTTATAAGTTATACCTGGTTGTCAGAAGTTAGTGCATTCTTTTTCTGACTTAATAGTGTACCAATTAAAACCTGGTTTCCTTCGGGGTTTTTCCATGATGTTCATCACATAAATATGTTTCTCACAGACTGCTCCACAAATATTAATTTTCCTTCACCCCTTCCTCACTTCTGAGAGGTGAAGATTATATTGACAGGTAAGGAACAGAGAAACTGCAGTGAGAAACTAATGAAAGTCAAAATACGTCCTCTAAACTTTTGATCGCATTTGAGATATGCCAGATTCAACTTTTTGGATATACTGCCTGCATTAAGGAAAAGGAGCACTTTCCCTGAATTTGCTAATATTTCAACAATTCAGATACCACAACACCAAGTACATGCAAAATAGGGACAAGGAGAGAAAAGTCTTGTTTAATAACATCCATCATGGGAGCTGTGTTTTAGGGGGCAGTAGCATTAGTGTTGCTCTCCCCAGCAGGCCCTAGATGTTCCTATGTTGGCTCAGTCTCTGCTTTCTAGTACCTCTCTGCAGAGCTGCAGCACCCTCCTTCAGAGTTCTAACTTCTTCATTTTTGAAAGTATCCATCCTTTCTGTCTAGAAGTATCACCTCCCATTTCTTTACCTTCTTCATCTTCTCTTTACCACTTTCCTTTTTTGCCTTCCTTCCTCATCTTTTTAGATTTTTACCTCAGGACCACAACCCTTGTTTTTGTGTAAATCTTTGGAGTTTTACTTCAGTCTCAATAATAGACTCTCTCTTTCCATTCCATTCTTCCCTTTATCCATTTATACCTCAACATCTCCTTGCCCAGTCATCTTTGCAGCTTTGACCAGCTCTTGATGTCTTTACCAGACATTCAATTGATAAGGCACTTTCACAAAGTTCCAGTGCATTTCTTCCCTTTATTTTTCTCTCACCCACCAACATTTGCTTTTTTTCACTAAATCTTAATTCAATGATTTTCCTTTCCATGATACTTAGGTGTCAGAGGATATACATAGACTGGACATACACTCTCTAATTTCATTTCAGATGCATGACCCATACTAATCTTCAGAAATGGCTAGGAACTATTAGAGAGAATGTCAGCCCTTAGCCCTGAAGGAACTGGAAGGCATATATTTCATTACTCAAGAGAGAAGCTTATGTGAATTTCCATCATATCCAGGAGCTGTATTTATGACATGAGACATTTTAGCTGTCAAAGTCAAAAGTGTCTCTAACAAATATACACAAACTACAGGTTTTTAAAGGCTTAAAACTTGGCCAAAACACGTCTAGCTTTTCATGGGAAAAACAGAATAAACTGACACACAGATCACCATGTGTCTCTTCTGTAAAGCACATAACATGAGCAGTTCAGAGAAAAGCTCTCCTGAGACTGGTTTAGGAGACTATAGGAAGATTGACTGTATTCTTTCCATTACTAGAAATAACAGAAATATACTCAGGAGATGACAGGACTAGTTTGACACAACATGCACAGTCCACAGATACATCAAGAGCTTTCAGTAACTTTAATGCCACATACTGTATAGTTCATAGGAAAGTGTATGTTGGAAGAGACCCCTGCAGATCATCTTGTCCTGCCTTGAAAGAAAGCACGTAGATTAGGTCACCAAGGGCCCTGCCAAGCTGTGTCTTGAAGAGTTCCAGTGCAGAAATATTGGTTTCTCTGTTAGCCAATGTTTAATTGTTGCCATGGTGATGTTTTTCTTATATCCAGACAACTTTCCCTGAAGTAACTTATTCCCATTGCCTCTTTTCCTGTCCATGCGCATCACTGTGAGATTGCCTGCTTCTCTATAACTACATTTTATGAGCTAGAAGAGCTTGATCGGAGTCCCCCAGGCCTTCTCTCTTCACTACACTGAATGAATCCAATTCCTTCAACCTTTCTTCATAAGTCAACCAACCCTCCAACCCTTTAAGCACCTCATTAGTCCATAGGATAGGACTTTGGCCTTTCAATTGATAGACTTGATAGACTTTGGCCATTATAAAAACAATTGATAGACTTGATAGATTTTGGTCTTTCAATTGAACCATTTGTATGGCAGTCACTGCATTGCTTTTCCCTCAATTCTGTGCGTATCTTTTACGCAGCAATCCAAACGATGCTTGCACTTCTTTTCAAAAATCTTATGCATTTGGGAGAGACATTACCTGACCAAATCAGGACATCAGAGTAATACTTATATATATATTCTTTCCCTTCAAAATATCTTTCCATGCAAATTAAGTTTACCAGAAATTCAAAAAATCTGAAAATTCAGTACTATACAGTTTCTGAGTAATTAATGCTTCATTGTAATCTCCTTCAATGTATCCATATCTATCAGCTAAAAATGGATGACAGCATTTCTTCGGAGCACATAAAGCTCTTGAAATACACCGAAGGGTAATGAGAGTGGTGGGGAGAAGACCATGAAAGTGCTCAAAACACTGAAAGACAGAGATTGTAAAGTTGTCCCCATCCTGGAATATATTCAAAAGCTGACTACACAGGACCCTGAGCAGCCTCATCTAACAAAAGGACGTGGGAGTACACTGAAGTAGACTACCTCCAGAGGTCTCTTCCAAACTGAACTTCATCATAGTTCAATTACATTTTATAAGTTTTAATAAATGTTGTTCCTCCTGCTGAAATATTTCTCTTATTTTCCCCCCTTCACATCCTATACATGAAAAATCAGTTTTCCTGCTTGTTTTAATGAATAAAAACAGAAATAAGAGTATGTATTCAAACAGTCTATTTTCAAGAGTAGAGTTGCTAAACACTTTTTTTTTTTTGGTAATCATACTTAAGTACTCCTATGAATTCTGTTGTAACAAGGGTTAATGACAGGTCCTACTCAAAGATGCAGGTACATCTCCTGAGACTGATTTCTGTTCTGTTAAAAAGCTATTTAAGACATTTCCTATATATTGTCCCACCATCATTTGTTCCCCAGGGCCCTGGTCTCTGTCACACTCCTCTTTGTAACTGTAGTCTGAGCGGGGCTTGCAAAACCCTCATGTTTAAGAAATAACCTCCTAACCTGCCCAGGTGGTATCAAGCCATTGATTTCACTGTTAAACAATTCAAAACACAAACTTTCATCTCAAGAGGAAAAAATACAAAAAGAAAACAAAATATACAAAATAATATAGGAAGAAAAATGAAACAACTGCATAACATCTGCAAAGTAAAAGTGATCATCATTGTACTACCATTAATTTATGAATCAGGACTAAAATGGGACATCCTTTAATATCCTTTTCCTCCCCTAATGTCTGAAAAATCAGATACGATAGTTTGGTGGTCATCATCTCTCTGCAAGATCATAGAGCCACCCATTGACAAGTTACTCTTCACAGAAGCACTTTTCTCTTTATCCTTATGAACTGACAACCTTAATTCACACTTATGGCCCTTCAAGACTTAAAAAGATGAGAAGAGTCAGCTTGCAGTTTTCTCCACCACATTGTTAAGAAGACCTTATTGCCTTAATGCAATCTTTACTGAAAGAGATTTCGTTTTATTAATTTGCATGCTGCTCTTTAATGTGCTTATAGTCTTATTAACAGCTTTATCACCAGCACAGTTCCAATTATTTCAGCAATCTGCTTCTTGGTGCAGAGAATGCTTGTTTTGTACAATTACATTGTTCAGATACTTGGATACTTTGAGGGGTCTAATAATTACTGCAATTCTTTTTGATTTGGTATACAAATCAAAGAAGTGACTGTATTAAGTTATTTTACTAGGCAATTATTAATTTAATAGGGATAATTTAAATCTCAATCTCATCAAACAAGCAATGGCTGCACTAGAAATGACACACTTGGTCTATACTTGCAAGTACTATCTTATTTTCTAGCAAAACCATAGTCATGAAAGGTCACAAATATTTGAAAAGAATGAAATACCATATGAGTAAAAGATAATGACAGAGTTTTCAAGAAAATTTAGCTATTATTTATTACTTTAAGTTTCAGTGACTGAGAAGACTAAGGATATGAACAACACAACACAAATACAGTGTTACATTGGGGCATGTCTCTAAATTCAAAGATTTATAAAGCTGTTAAATGTTAGATTCTTTTCATACAGATTATTTGCAAAGGATTATTCAAGTAATAAAGTCTTCACACACACAAGTAACATTCTCATACACACACAGGGTTATTGGTAGTATCATTTCAAAATCTTACTATGAAAATAAAATTGAGATCACTATTTTGTAATTCTTTGAAAGAAAGGTCTGCACGATAAAATATGGGCACACTTTGAAATGACAAGGATAAGGAGAGAAAAGGACAAAATTATCTGAACTAGGACTATTTCTTAATGTAAATGTCTTCAGAAGTTACATATTTAGCTTACGTCTATTATGAATTTTGGAGTCACAAAGTGAATTTAACCAGAGAGTAAAACAAGGTATTATTGAAGAATAACTAAAATAGTTATTCTTCAACTTAAACAACTAAAATAGTAGTACCTAAACCTAACCTAAACAACTTAAATAGTAGTAGCGTAATAGCATAGAAAAACTGAACACGTAGCTTTGAATTTGAGATTTAAAAAAGAATGAAATGTAAGCATTATACTATAAAAAATGAGGAAGGGGAATTCAAATAACATTCAAATTTGGATATATTTTATAACAAAAATGTAAGAATGCTTAGCTAACTGCCCTTCGAAAATGTCTTTCTTTCAGAGAAGCAACGAAACATGACAAGTAATAATAGTAATATCACAAATCCTGAAGGGCTAAAAGAAAATTTAACTGCTGATTTGTAGTAAACATGAATAAAATAAAAGGTTGAAATGTAATAGAGGAAGATGCTTGGACTAACAGGACTAACTGGACTAACAGGAAACCAGGCAGTGGCTATAAGATGCCAAGACAAAAACAAAACCAAGCAAAAAAAACCCACAACAGCAATAATGTAATTCAAAATAAAGAGATGTTCTTATAAGAAGTGTTATAATGTTGCCACATGCAAATATTTTTATCTTTTGTTTTAGAGTTGGAATTACAATTCTGAATAGTATGGATTACCACAGGAATTACCACAGAAAACTACCAAATCCAGTAATTATTATTTATTATCAGGAATTCATTTATCCTGAAATATTTTGAAGGGAATATCTTAAGGTGGACTCTTTTAGAGGCTAATAGCTTTACTGTAGTAGAATAAATCTATTCTATGATTTTCCATACCAGTTTAACCAATAAACAACCTCCTTTCTCCTTCATCTTACAAAGTAGGTCTATGAGCACACTGGGAAAATTCTTGAATTCTGTGCTTCTACGTATGTGTGTTTATGGAGAAGTATTCTAAGAAATCACTGTAGCTGCTAGAAGAATTTGCCATAAGTCACTGGAAATTAATTACACATATCATTATTTCCAAAGCCAGGCTTTAGAACTTGGGGTGGGATATTTAAGCTATTGAAGAAACTGTACTGTTGCTCCCTTTTGTGGCTTTTGCCACAAAACTAATTTACTAGACTACGTTTAGAAGGTATCTTCTATCCTTTTTCTTGATTTTCATTTATTTGTGTGAACATACATTATGTAACATGATACTTAGGACTATCTATTCCATAGCTAAGTTTTTAGCTATTAAAAATTACTGTTAAAATTTTGTGAAATTTCTTTTATATCTGCAGATTTACATCCCAATAATATATGTTAACAAAAAAGCAATTAATTACAAAAGCAACAAGCTGTTATTATCCTTATATTATGCTAACTTGCCATTGCTTGAATTATACCTGGTTAAATTAACCAATTCACACAAAATAATCCAGGAGTTTAATTTCTAAATCAAAATTCTTACCTCATTAAAATGAGATTTAATTTTAAAGACTACAACATACATCAAGAAATACCAGAAAAAAAAGTATTGATTATCCACAAAAATCTCACTCACAGAAGGAATTGAACATCCACAGAAAGAAATGAACAGAATGTGCAAAGAAAACCAATGAAAAGAAAGAAAATAAGCTGTAAAATACAACAAATAAATCAGTCAATACATCCCGCTTGATTATTTCTAAGTCTAATATTTAAATAATAAAATACCATAAGTCAGATAGTAAATCCCAGATTACACATAAGCATGTAGAAATAAAGCAGATTTAGGAAGTAAGTTGCAAAACAATAAAGTGAATTAGGGTTCATCTCAGATAAGGGCAAAGCTGTTTTAAAAGTGAAAGACCAAATCATTTATTAAAATGCACGAAAGCCTAGAGATAGCTTTTCATAGAATCATAGAACCACAGAATGCTTAAGGTTGGAAGGGACCTCAGAGGTCATCGAGTCCAAACCCCCTACTCACACAGGGTCACCTACAGCACGTGGCACAGGGCTGCATCCAAGCGGGTTTTAAAGATCTCCAAAAAAGGAGACTCCACAACCTTCCTGGGCAGCCTGTTCCAGGGCTCTGTCACCCGCACTGTCAAAAAGTGTTTTCTCAAGTTCCTGTGGAACTTTTGGTGCCTC
>JAVCKT010083427.1:0-14745 GCA_032273925.1 Rhynchotus rufescens
CTTAGGAGAAGCTTTCTAGACTGAGATCAACTTAATTGTAACTTAAATTTTAAATGGAACAATTTTATTGTTTCTTCAAAGACAGAAGTTTTTGGAGAATTCACATCATGCCATTCTTCCAATGGAACAGATCTCAAAGTAGCAAGTAATCTAATCTTTCTAGTTATTTAGCCAAATAAAGCTATATTATGCATGTTTTATGCATACATCATTTTTATAATTACTGGACTTACCTATATTCATACAACTTCTCAATTATTTTCTTTTTTTTTTCTTATGCAGTTTTCAATCCAAAGCAGATATATTCACTGCTCATCAGGTATTGCTGAGCTGGCATTTTTTTGCTTGTCATGCTCTAATCTTCTAGCTTGTTAAATTGAAAAACAAACACACAAAAGCAAAAGACAAAGAATAGCAGAAAAAAACCGACAACGATGATGTCCTGCATTGCTATATTGAGCAATAATCTCTGAAAAATATTTACGTCAGCAAATCAGCACAAGCTTCTTTTCAGAGAAACATTAAGTGAAAACAGCTGCCTTCTTTAATATAAACTTAATGGTGGAGGTGAAATAGGTCATCTTTCAGAAAGCTTTTTTTTTTTTCCAGAGGTTTTGAGTTGATTATCAGAAGAATAGGCATGCACTGATTGAGAAAAATCCCCATGAGAAATATGCTGACCCTTTCACAAGTACGACAAAAAATGGAAATTGTTCTGATGCAATTTAAACTCCATTAAAAAATATTCTAATTTCAATAGATGACTGGACTTTCAGGGTCTCTGTTGGATGATTGGAATTAGTCATCAGGGTTTTGGTTTATCGGAAAGATTTACCAAGCTTCTCGCATAAAATCCTCTTGAAACAGAAGTTATCTGTCCTTGCTTGTCAATAGCAGTAAGCTAGTGGTAGAAAAGATTAGCAGATTTCTGTAACATTTAATGGGGTTTAGGATTTGGGTTTATAAAGAAACATTGATGTTCAAATGTGAAAAATTTTACTTTGCTTGAAGATATTAGGCTTTGCTTTTTCATGCCCACTGTTCTAACTAAAATAATTAAATAAAATTAAATGAGAATATTTAATCACAATGTAGACAATAGGAATAATACAGAAATTTTGTAATAGTAAAAGTACTGTAGAAATACGCAAAAGAAAAAAAAAAGGCCCATTTATGATTTTCTGAGTAGGCATTTGAAAGTGAGTAAAAGATGTCCTTGAGAAATCCATTAACCTCAATCAGCCTCCATCTTCATCACTCTTAAATGCTAAATGCAATGCAAAGTTGCTTCCTAACGCATGCTGTGGAAAAGCCAGAAATGATGTGCTGCAAACAAATAATTGCTGGCGAATATCAAACTGATTCTTATGGGTCTTTAAGTTCAAGTCTTCCACTCAAAATAAAAAGCAAAATCTGTGTGCATTGCATGAAATAGAAAAATCAAGGGAAAAATATAGAAAGTAAGCTTTCTCTTTTCCTTTGTCCTTTCCTTTTTTCTAAAGTAAGGCTACTGAGCATAATAGTAGTTATGCTTGAATTAAGGCTAATTTCCTACAAAACCAAAGATTTTGTGTAACCCAGAACATAGTGAAGTTTCTGCAGATTGATAGTTGCAGAGACAGTTTTACAGTGAAGTCTTCTCTGTGTTACTAATTCACAATACAATTACATTATAAAAGCAAATTAAATTACTGTTTCATTACTATTATTGTTTTATGAATTGTTTTTTGCCCTTGAAGTTTCTGTTAATTATACAAATACAATTTATCTTCCAGCAAGTATGCTTCTGCATCAGGTAATACCTCCATTCCTGGCTGTCATTGTTATAATGCAATATCATTATTCTATTTTTCAAAAAAAAAAAAAAGTTGTTTCATAGGCATCTGAACTGGCAGATTCTTAGAAGTCTTCTGATTTCATATTTAGTTATTGTTATTATTACTGTTGTTAGTCTTTCAAGTGAAAATAGTTGTAACATCTTTCATTTTTGATATTTTAATGAAAGCATAAATTCATTCATTCAAAATGCATGTTTTTGTCCATACATATATATGTATATGTATTTATGTATGTGTATACAATAGATTCGCAGCTCCAAATCACTTTCTAGGGTTTTTCTTTATGCTAGATCGATGAGGATTCTTTTTCTGACAACTGACTACAAGATTTTCAGTCTTGACAGGTTTCTTACTACAACCTCAACTACTAGACTTTTTAATCAGACTAAGCATAGAAATATAATAATCAACCATGTAACATTTGCCATTTTTTCAATAATTTTCAATACTGGTAATATTTATTCTCAGAATAGTGAATCTTCAGCTTATGTATCAGAGAGATTGTCCCTAAGAATGACAGGGGAATTCACTTTCATCCTGTGTGACCACTCTGGCCCCTTTTCCTGGCACTTGCAGTTCTGGAGTTAAAGGGTGATGAATATATTGGAACATGGCAATACATTTTAAATTTAAAAGGGAATAAAGAACAAGCTCTTTTTAGGATCACTACCCATTTCTCATCCTTCGTCAAATGCTCTACCAATAGAGTTAAAATAAAAAGAAATGCCGATTAGCAAAACTGTAAATGGATAAATGGTTAATCTTTCCCATTTGATGAGAAACTGTAAGGAAAAATTGCTAGTTTCATGCAGATTGATTGGAAAAAAAAAGTTGACTGTCATGGGATTTTAAGCAGTGATGAGATTTGACACATCCATGAAATTAGTTAGAACCGTAACAAAGAGAAAGTGCCACTTATAATGAATTTTATTTAGAAAGGAAATAATACATTTGCTTATTTCTATAAAGAACTAATAAGGTAAAGAGAAAGAACTGCAGTAACAAACCTTCAGGCATACTACTGCTTCATTGTGTAGCTTACCTTCAAGAATAAATGAAAGGCAAGAGTTGAGAAAAGTCCACAAATTTGCTCATGCTTTACTTGCTCGAAATCTAAAGTGATGAAGAATTTAATGAATTACAGAGGCATAAGATGACTTGCTGAGATAATTATGCTCATGATGATATAACAAAACTTTCAGTTACAAAATCTCTTTTTTTTTTTTCTTATGGGTTTAGTCTAAAAATTATTCTGACATAAAACCTGGCAGATGAATACCACATTTTAAAGGATTTTTTTTTACATAAATCTAGAATACTTTTTCTATTATCCCTCAGTAGTATGGTAAGCTATAGTACATTTCTGCTACTTCCATGATGCTGAACTGTCACTGGACATTTGATCAGGAACTAAAACAATACTTTACACTTTCCTATTCACCTTAATAAGCCAGAGAAGACCCAAAGAGGAAAAGGAGTTTGTATGATTCGGAGTTTACATTTCAGACCAAGATGCTGGGGTACTGCCCTTTCTGAACCACATTGTTGAACCACCAGTATTGAATCACATCACTGGTATTTAATTCTGTATTTCCAGTAAATCAAGTGACAGGATCATGCTCCTCTAATGCCGCCTCTCACGTGTGGACTATTATTACCCCAAGATACTGAATGAGGTCTCTTTTGCACATGTTTTTTAGTTCTTTCTTGCTGGCTACAAAATAAAATCTAGCATAAATAGTATCTTAATGATCAAAGTAGTTAACTGAATTGGGTGATGACATCTCAGGGATTGCAGAGCCTCCTGCAAATCATTTAGACAAGTCATTTCTTGGTTTAAAATCTGCACGGAGTGTCAAGGATCGTAAAAGTCTTGTACTAGTCGTACAAGAAGGATAATTGACTTCTTGCTCCTTCGTACATCATGTCCTGAGATTTATTATATAGATGACTCCTTATACATCGTCTAGAAATGCTTGTGTGCTCACTACGTGACTGATACCTAGACTGGATAATCTGTAGGTAACATGGTGACTGCATTGTACAAGTTATTAGGCAAAAGGAACTATACATATTTTAAATCACTTGCTCTTGTTACTTATTCAGTGAGGTTTTATTTATGTTTATAAATATAAAAGTTTAAGCTGACAATTACATTTTTTTCTGCACTTTTGATCTACTGAGAAGTAGAACTTAGTGATGACACAGAGTAAGAAGAACACAGAATATCGCAGCTGGATTGTTGTTTATTAATAAAGGCACAGTTTCTGTCATCTGTTTTCTGAGTTACTGGTAATGGTTATGTCAATGAATGCACTGAGCAAAGAGTGATTTATGAAGAAAGAAATTCAACACAGAAGTACATGCATTCTAAGTTTTGATAGCTTTAATATAATTTCCCATTTTTCATAGGCATATAATGATGATCCCAGTCCTTTGTGAGACATTTTTCCATTTGGTAAAGTTTAAGCAGTAACATAATGAAAAGATTATTCATATTAGCAGTGAGATATCCCATATTCTTTATGCCACCCATGGAGGATAATCAGTAGTGATGTGATTTTTTTTTAAACCGCTATCTGATATAAGCATTTGCCATTTACTCCATTGCTGATACTCAGCTTTTGTGCCTAGATCATCTTTTTCCACAGAACATGAAACAAGTGAACCATAACTCTTCTGACCTTGCAGCCTGTAGGCAATGCACCAATGAGAAAATTTTCATTAGTAGTAACGCAAAAGCAGGTTGAGACCTACTGCAGTCCTTTGAGCAAGCGAAACAGAAGGTGGCATCTGATTGCTCCATTTCAGATTATTTTGCTTTTTTCCTTGTTTATTTTTAAGCTCCACTCTGAAAAGAAAGCATGAAAGAGATTAAGAAGATTACTTTTTTCCTAACAGTAACTAACAGGGCTGTATGCGTGCATTCAATCAAGCAGATGTCTAGCTGATCGTGTATCTAGATCCTCCTTGTGGAGACTAAAAAACTCCCAGATTTGCTTCTGCTTCATTTCTGCACTCCATTTTGGTCCAATCCAATCCAAATCCAATACTTCTGCTGGTTACAACTTTACCAAAAATAGTTTTCAGACAAAGGGTGAACAGATATAGTATAGCACTAGTTAGTATTGAGCTTTTTATTCTAGATTCAGAAAGATTTGCCCAGCTCTGTGCAGTTTGAGTATGTTAATTAACTTTACAACATCACTGTCATGTTAAAATCAGGTCTGAGTTTTGTTGTTGGTGGTTTTTTTTTTTTTTTAGGAAGGGAGTGTTTCTTCTTCTCCATTGGGCAGGATCACCCCCATTGGGTGAGATCTTTTATTGAGCTGAATTGCAGCAGAAAAATGAAGAATGTCACTATGTTATCTGCTCAAAACTTAAGCTGTTTTCCCGTATTGCACCCCTACAGAGTAATCTGAAGCCAATGCATCTATCCCCCAACAGTACAGGCAGACGTAAGGTAATTACTTCTGTGCCTTCTTACTGGCTGGACACTTTGAGAGCTCTTTTTTTTTTCATATTTTAAAAATTACAGAGGTGCTTTGCGTATTCAGTTCATTAATTTCATTTTCTCGTACTTATTTCTTAGTCACAAGAGTCATGGTCATGAACTAGCTAGTGATTGAAATATGTAAATCAAGAGTAGCTTTCATTAAAGATGCCAATGACTGTTTGTTTTCATTTACAGGATCCTCTCATGCTCGCCCTCCCAGCTGATAATTGAACTTTAATCTTTGTCATTATGCTAAACAGTGACAAAACAACAATACACAGGCATCTAGTATTATAAAGTTTACGAAATGTTTAGGTACAAGCAATTGTTTCAAGACTACTTAAAGACAAAATGCAATCAGGCAATATAATAGCAATTATCACATGCAAATCATAACACAAGAAGTCATTGGAGAAAATTAAGAAACTATAGAAAACTTCTAATTGCATAGATTTTTTAGGGATTATATAGTGCATTACTCAGAAGAAAAAGAATCCCATTCAGAAGAGAAGTCAAGATATATACATATATGTATATATATATATGTATATATATTTTAGTCCCAGAAACAATATATATTAGTCCTTACATCATCTTCTATGGAATTACATATCATGTAATGATGAATGAATATAACACATTGAATAGGCTTGCATAAAATCAGTCAATGTTTAAAAGCTTAGCTACTGGCAGCTCACTGAAATGATGAGTTCTGTGTTTCATAACTTGTCTTAAAAGTTCAGGAAAACAGAATGTCTTAAATGATGTTTTCTCATGTTGTCTGCAAACCTTATAGTAAATGATGCATTTGGAGAGGATCATAAAACGTGACAAAATAGAACAAGAGCATCTTGAATCTTGGAATCTTTTTTTCCTTTTGTTCTTTTAGTCAAATTGAGTATTGTAGGATACATAAGATTAAAAAAAGAATATTTGCTAAACTCACAGATTTTTCAGTAAGAGGAATATTTAGTGTTTACAGAGCTATTCTAATAGCAGTGCACTATCCAAACATTACAATAGCATACCCCAAACTCTCATTTTAAACGTCCTGTCCTATCTAGAGTTGGAAAGAGTTACGACTACCTCAGGAAAGAAGGCTCATTTAGCTGTGCTTTGGTAAGTCTCACACACATTCCACAACGCTAGCAAGGGAGAGGAAATGCAATTGCAAAGTGTCAATATATTCTGTGTGAACCTACGCAGCTTTTATAAGGCAAGCACTAAATATGCACATCCCAGAAAAGCCATCAAGGGCTCATCTCCACAAGCACCCAGCACCAGCTACTGGATGATGCTGGAGAGATCCAAATTATGCGTATATCCATATATTTATTTATGTTTCACTAGCACACCTTCCTTCTGACTGGTGAGAGAGGGAGCATGGAGCAGTGCCATCCTCCCCCACTGGATGGTCTCCTTACCCAAAAGCTATGTTCATAATTACTGATCTTATGTTTTACTAATGAGACACTTACTATATTTGGTTAAGTCTCAGAATCAGCAAAATCTCAAAATAATTATGATCCCTACAAGCATATCTGAGCCCTGGGAATTGCAAATGACTAATGAAATCCTCAGAAACTTAGAAAAGCAAAGCTTCAAGTGGTGCAAATTGCATGTACAGACATAGAAAACCTAGCTGGTGTGCAAACAAGAGAAACTCTTTTTAATGTTAATTCACAGTAGGGACATTTCATACCAACAAATTTGTTTTGTAGCACTAGCATCTCAGAACAGCTTTTCCAAGGAGTGCTACATCTGCCATTCAGTTCTGGTGTTTATACACATTGACACCACCATACATTCTTTCACCTTCTCTCTGTGAGCCAAAAACAATCCTCTTGACTTAAATTCATGTATAGTTTTCACTCAACACAGAATAAGCATCAATGTGAACGTCTGTATCACTCAGTCACTCCACGCAGCAGCTCTTCGTTCTTTGCTTAGTTGAGGAACACATTGGTACTTAGCCAAAATAATAAAATAATCCACTGTCTGTCTAGTCCTTAGTTTTCCTAATTACTCCAAGATCTGAGTATTTCCTGAGATCATTCCTAGTCAATTTTCATAGATATCACCCTTCCTTCTCCTGTTTCCCTGTTGTTAGACTTGGAATTATGCAAATTTATTGGGCTGCATTTTGTGATCGCTCCAGCTAACATTTCAAAAGGTTTACTATGGCAGGAAGGTCCTCAAATCATCTTCTATGGAGCTACATGTCATGTAATGATGAATGAATATAAAGATACTGTTTATTATCAGAGAACTCAATAAACTTCTTCAGTGCTCATTAGGTTAAACTATGTGAGCTAAATCATTTTTCCTTGTCACAGAGTATATCTTAAAAATGCTTAACAGTTGATAATTTCCTAATATGACCAGATTGAGACCACTAGATTAATATCTTGATTATATTTTATGTCAGCCTTGTTAGGGCTCAGTGAAGTTGTTGTTTCTATGTGAACTGTGCTGCCCATAATTGCCGACTAGAATGTCCATTTGCTGGAAAGGTAAAGAGCAAAGTGGAGAGAGAGGAGGAATGTCCTTTAAAAATCCTCCTATGTTTTGGGTTTTGGAACTGACATTTTTTTGCCCAAAGTTAGGGATTTATATATTTGGTTAGAAGGAATTCATCTTTCTGAAAGTTTTAAATGTCTGTTGCCATCTGATCTATGGATCAGTCATCTCCAAACTTTTTAGATTTACTCTTACTGCATGGCTTTCCCAAAAGCCAGACAATTTTATATAGTCTTTCAGGAGCAAGGAGTTTTTCTTTAGTTCTGTAAATCTAAGAAAATAAAGGCTCTTGTAGATGATTTTTCATATTGACTTCTCCCATTTTGTTTAGAAAGAGAATAACTGAAGAGGAAGGATTGCCATCTGCTGAGTAAAGTCATGGACTATCTTGAATGATGATGGTCTTCCTGAGTAAAACATGCACCTCCCAAACATAACGTGAAATGGGAAATGGCTACTCTGATGATTATGGAGGCCCATTTAATCTCACATTTGCAATAGTTTGTTAGGATGAGAATGTGATATTACACCTCAAGGGGTTTGCTATTTCAACATCTCCTGTCTTGATAGGTCATCACATTTGCATTTGACTTGAATATTTCTTTGATACAAAAAAGAATTGTTGCATATGTTGACACTAGAAATAGGAAGAGGTATTAGAAACTACAGATTCAAAATTTTATTGAAGTAATTCTTCTCCATATTTTGAAAACCCAAAGTAATCCCAGAGTTTTGTAGAAATATGTCCTGCCTTCATGTTTTGACATTAAGTTTTAGTGAGATCTCTAGGGACTAAAAGCAACATAAGGCCATTTATTATATATGCTAAGATAACCTTTCTGAGATTTATTTTGACACGTTCATGAATCACAGTTTCAGCATGACACTGAAGTAAATTTGGATATCTCAAATATAAATATAAAAATGTGTTAAATACAGCTAGCATAGATGTTACTCTCAGTTCTAATTGTCTTGCATTCAACTTGTATTTCTCTCAATAATAGCTTAAAGTGTGTAAACCATGCACTGAACTACACCTCTTTAAATGTTCCATCTGTGATGACTGAATCACAGACTCAGCATTCGAATATCGGCAAAAGAATCCTATTTGGAATATAATTAGTTAGATATAATTAGTTAGACCATAAATAATAATGAGGAAAAGCATTTTTTTAAAAAAAATCTAATGTCATACCTGCAAAACACTTTTTGAAAAGATTTCTTGGCAATTCCTTCCTTAGAAACAAGACTAGTTTTTGTTTTGTTTTTATTTTTACTTATATCATTTACATTTTCTTTAGCATAGATCTGGAAGATAGAAAAATTAATCTATATTCACCCTGCCACACCCCCAATTATTAAGATTCAATTTCCATTTAGGAACTGAGTATTTTAGTCTGCCCATTTAGAGTCATTTAATCATACTTTCACCAAAAGCATTGTTCTCTTGAGGCCAGTGAAGTTAAGTAAATTTGCTAGTCTTCTCCTCCATTTAGACACTCAAAATAAAAAAAAAAAAAAAAACAGGGAAATTTTCAAGTTTTTATTCAGTCTATCTAAATATCATAAAATAGCAACATGTTGCAGAGGGTCAAATTTCGCAGTAATATTTTGTAGACCAAATTTAGGGGCAAAACATGAAAATAAGAGGCTGAGCTTCAATTTTCTAATGAGCTGATGGAGTTTTTCTTCATTTTTCTTCATTTTTCACACCAGCGACCCATGCTTCTCTGCTTGAACGGGTCCTGCGGACAGCTCAGCGTGACGATGCAGGCAGGCACGAGACAGATGGCCCTGCAACATCACCCTGCTTAGGCTCAGCCTATTTGCCATGTTCGCTGGGGAAATGTGACAAAAATGTGCAGGAATGCATCTTTAATGGACCTTCAATACATCTTTAAGAGTCTTTTACAGATACATAATCCACGAGTCAAGGATCTTTTAAGTGTTTAGCTGTCCACAGCTTGTTATAAATAGAACAGAAATGTACTTTTGTGGGCAATGCTTTTTGTTTTCTATGCGTGCATTTTTACTTTTTTATGCTAATATGAGGAGTACACAATGGCTATTTATATTACTTATGAAATGAATTGAAAAGTGTATGGGAAGAAGTACATATTGTACAGGCCTTCCAGAAAACTAGAGTTAGTGCTCCTGTGTGTTCATCTTAACATCATTGTAGAGATGATACTTTGAGTGAAAACCAGCAGCATTTGTTTATGATTGGATAATTCTGTTTTTGAAATACAGAATGTTTCATTTACATACCTTGTACTTTATTTCACCGTTTTTGAGGCTATGAGAGGGATATAGACAATCTGTTAGCATCCATTATTTGACAGCATAATCCATATTGAATTACTGTTACAAACAACAAACAAACAAAAACCCCTGACCCCATCTGTATCACTATTTTGAATTTGAAAAGGATTCGCCCTTGAGGGACTTCATACCCAGGATCAGAGTGATAATATGAGCAGGACAAATAACAATCCTCTTAGAACAGCACATTGAGAAGACAGGATGGATGTGCTGATATTAGATGTTTGAGCAGAGTGATAACTTAGCATGATCAAAAGAACTCCATGAATAGGAGAGTGGGACCTTTCCAGACAAACAATTGACAGGAATAAAGGATTGAACAATATTATTTATTTTTAGTTTGTTTTAGATTACTGAACACAGTATTTTGAATGGCAGAAGCACTCAGCAGTAGTACAATTTTCCTGTAAGTTAAGCATAATTGCAAATTGTAAGTGTAACAACTATGAAGCATACTCAGTAATTACATTTCAGACAATCAAAACTTTTCAGTATTTCTAAAAAAAGTTAAGTTGAATGCTGTAGAATATCTGCGCTGATTTGTCTTTTTTTATTGTTCAGCAAGAAGGAATTTGGTTAAACAAAGTACTAGTATTACAGCATCGAAGGGCGTTTTAAACTCTCTGTAGACATCATAATAAATAGAGAAGCATGATACTGGAATGAATATACTTTGGTAGCCATGCTTAATTCACATTAAAAAGAAAAATAAAAAGACATTTTCATAAAACAATGAATAGGACTGCGAAATGCAGATCTTTAAGCAAAAGTGTATATACCATGTCAGAAGCCCTCAGATTTTTCAATTAAATAGTGTAGTCATGTACTGCAGGTAATGCTGAAAAGATTAAGGAAGGGGCATAATGATACTAAAAAAGCCGCAGCAAAAATAATTGGATTTATTTGGAACACATACAGCATTCCACGCTGCAGGCGGTAATGAAATTAATGAAATAAATCTCCTGAAAACATCCTACAATCAGTATTGCATTTTCCCAAAAATGAATTTTAAAATAGTGCTTGATTACTTCAATTCCTCAGCTTCTCTTCTGAAATTGAAGCATGAGGTATAGAAGATTGAAGTAGGTGACCAAATGTGTGGAAAGAGATTGGCACAACACAGGGGTTCCCCAAACAGTTCAGTTATATCCTACCCTATAAACAACTGTAATTTCTCAGGAAATCACCACTTTTGTGTTTGATAAGGAAAGTACACTCTAAAGTGCATGGCTCAGAGAAAAATCACATTAACTTTCAAAGGAAGAAATCAAGCTTGCAAATACAGTTTCTTCTTGTGCTGTAGCTGTTGCATTATGGCACAGACACCCAAGCACATGTCTTTGTTTATGAAGACACTTTATGATGAAATTAATGACAGCAACGGAATTAAAGTCTTGGCTTCTTTGCAGTTGTGTTAACTTCCTTATGTTTAGTACCATTTTTATTTATTTTTATTTTTATTTATTTATTTATTTTTATTTTTATATATATTTATTTTTATTTATTTATTATATTATTTATTTATTAAACAGAACTCCTCTGATCTTTGTTTGTTTTGTTTTAGCACAATTTAGCTAGGTGTAAAAGTGATATATGGCAATTCTGTTGCACTTATTTTTCATCATGGAAGGTCACATATGCTATATTAAAAAGTCTTTAAAAGCAGCTGTATCTCAGAAAGAAGTGGCTTAAAAATAGTAAGGGTCATCCCATTTGCGTCTAAATTATTTGATATCCAAAACAAAGTAGAGGAGCTCCAGCAGCTGAATGTGTGATCCATGCTAAGATATTGAATGTATAGCACTACAGATTCTCTTTTGGAAAACTGCCCAAATCAAGCCATGCTTTTACCTGAAAAGAAATTTTCTCTTTCCTATTTCATGTTTCCATGCATCCTGAAAGGGGGCATGAATTGCTAGACTGCAGCTTATAACAGGACATTAGTGTGGGACACATTATGGAAACGTCCATAAGGATGGAGGCAAAGCTGGTAACTGGAAGATGTTTGAAACAGGACCCTCAGGACCTCTAGACTTGGAGTAAGAATTTGAATATATAAAGTCCAGGGTAGCTGGATTCACTCCACATAAAAATAATGGCTATCTGATAATTGTGGAGGATACCTGAGGACCTGCAGCATCTGCAGCATTACATGATAAAGCAGGATATTTTGACTCCTGTCTATCTGAAATATCCAGAGTATTTGTGTGCTTCAATCTTCAATTCCTTGCAAATTGGGAAAAATAGCACATATTCTTCCTTTTTTGGTTTTTTTTTTTTTTTTTTTTTTTTTTGATTTTTGTCCCTGTTAGTGTTCTCTGTGATCACTGTGGTTACTTTATCTCCCTTGTAATCTTGCTTTTCTGCATTTTGCTCTTGAGGTATGAAGTTTGCTCATATCTGGGTTTTGGTATGGGGATTTTTTTGCTCTGGGTACAAAGTTTCTTTTCCTGAACTAGATTTTTTGACTCATCTGGCCAAAACATTGGCCAAAATATCGGCCAAAACATCGGCCAGATAGAAACATTGGCATATTAAGAAAGAAAACTGAGCTCTTCGTCTGCTTTATAAGTAAATAATAACTAAAAGACCATTATGAGGAAAGGCATAAAAGTCTGAAGAGTCCCCCAAAATTCTGACTTTAACATCTGCACTCAGGGGAAGTTTCTTAATGATTAAAAAGGAAAAAGCATCATCCCTGAACTGTATGTTCAACTAAAACTGAGATAATTATTTATTCAAATACAGCCCACAAGACACACTGCTCTTGGCTGTAAATGAACACTTGCCTGAAAGTTCATATTCTGGAGGACCTTTGCCTGCTTTTCTGGCTCTCCATCTCTCCCTGCCCCTTGTTACTATTCTGCCTCTCACTTTCCAGTTGTTGTTTTCTGGTATTGTTCTTTCCTCTGCCTTTATTTCTCCGAGCTTCTGTCCCTGCAGATTTCTCCCCATATGCTTTGGTTACATTGAGATCTTTTCCTTCTGGCATGATTTGTTTTTTTCTCCTCTTAATTACTTGTTATTTAGTAGCAACAAACTGGACAATGGTAAATACCTCAAAATAAATTCTTAAAAAATGTCATGAATATTAATGATCTTGCATCTTGAAATACGATAAACAGCATTGTGTTTTCGGAGAAAGAGCATTCATATTTTATGCCTCTCATCTTTTTCTTTCCTCTGCTTTTTGTTTTCTATTTGTCTTTCAGACTTTTCTTTTTGTTTTCCTATGTATTTCACCTCAGCTTCTTTTCGTGCTACTTAATTCCTGCCACTTTTCTTCTGTGCTTGTTCCTTTCCTTCTCTGATTTGCTCATTTTCCCTTGTTTCTTTTAAAAGAAAGTTATCTCTTCCTGATTGACCTCTCATTTTCTAACAGCCCCATCATTTTTACTCACTCTTCTTTTTATTGAGTGTTTTGCTCTTCAAATATAACAGCAACAGCAAAAAACTTTGCTGTTTCAGTTATAGCTTTTTTTCCTCAATCATGCCTATCTTAGGCCTCATCATTCCAAAAGATACTATGCCATATCCATGGAGTCATTTTTCCCTTTCTTTTTGCTCTGTTGTTTTAATCAATATTTGCATTAAACTATAGGAGACAGAGAAAGATAAACAAGGACAACTTCTCCTGGAAGTCTTAACTCATATGCAGTTGGACTACGTAAGAGTTTGACAGTGGAAAACAGGTTATGCTAGAAGTCAATATTGTTGATTTCTTTGAAACCTAGATTAGCTTTCACAGCCTAAAAATCTCACCTTTAATCTATTTTTTAATGTATCTAGTGTTACAGATTTGAGGGGTTTTTTTGTTCTTTAGGATTAGACAAAAAAATCCTCCCTTTTTCACAATAAGTATATGAAGACACAAGTCAAGAAGAATTTTTGGATTTTCTGTGCATTTGCATTAACATTAAAAGAGAGAAAACAAACAGTAGGCAAAAAATCCCATCCAGTTGCAAGAAATCAGTCCACGTTTTAACACATTATCTCAAATGAGTAGCAGCCACCAGAGCATATCCTATAGTGTCTCTGCCCGTTAAAAGGTGTATATGGTATTTAACATTTTGTATTTTCTGACCCTCTTACTCTTTGCTAATAATGTCTAATGTGGACACCTCCACAGTATTTTTATCTTGCAAATCACATGAAGAAATGTTTCTGCTGCACTAACATTACTTCAAAGAACAAGGAAAGGCTGCTTGGTATCAGACAGTACCTGGACAGGTGACCTAGGAATAACATTTACTACTCCTTAAACTTAAAAAAAAAATGGTACATCATATTCCAAAGGATCACAAAAAGGTACTGTAGAACACCTATGGCTCGTGTGACTTCTCTATGCATTTGATGGTTCTTCAGCTCTAGAAGTGGTATCTATTCCTCAGGATCTCACTGCAAATCCTTCTGAAGAGAACTTAGGCTTCCATGGAAGGAATATCCCTTTTTTTAGACAGAGATTTATATGGAAGAGAGGTGGCTTTGTAGATACAGATTTGAAATCAGTTGACTTTTCCAGTCTGATTCATCACTGCTTATTTTAAATAAGGGAAAAAGAAAAGTTCA
>JAVCKT010083475.1:0-13966 GCA_032273925.1 Rhynchotus rufescens
CGTAACAATTTTAGACTTGGCATCTCTATCACCAGTCCTGCTTTCCTCCTGCTTGGTAACTCTTGTTGCTTGCAGACAAAGTGACTGCTCTGTCCTGAATATATGCTGATTTCTTGCCTTTCTACCCCTTTACTCTAGTCTAGACAAGATAGTACAGACACTGCACATGAACATTACCTCTTGCATTCCCCACTGTCTTCTACTTTCCAACTGTCACTGAAGAGCTGACTCTTACAAATAGCTTGTTAGTCCAGGGAGAACATTCTGGTAGTTTCTCCGTAAGGTTACTGCCTCCCAGGACAATTCCTTCAAGAAGACGTCCTGATTGGAGACTATAACATTTTCCTGGGATTTCCTCACCAAGGTGGTGTTCGCTTTTCACTGTTATCATGTCAGTAAGCTACACTATAAATTTCTCAGAACCTCTGAAAGTACCTCTGGGCCTCCCTGAGACTCTTCTTCCCTCCTCAGTTGCTAGTATGACTAGAGTCTTGTTGCTGGAGTTCTCGTATAAAGGATGTGACCTTGAAACCTCATCTTTACTTAAGGCAGGTCCTGTTAGCAAAATGGAATACAGAAGAACCACCAAAATCTCCAACTAGGTTACAGAGTGGTACTCATTATATCTGCTAAGAGGGACTAAGTGTTGGTCCAAAACTGACCCATGCAGTTTCCCCATCCTCTTTCCCAGGATAATTACGCTTCCTTGACTTTATTTATTTATTTATTTATTTATATATCCATTTATTTATTTATCTATCTATTTATTTATTTATTTAAAAGGTGACTTCAGAGTAAGCACTAACACTTTTCTGTCTAGCTTAAAATAGGTAAAAACTGAAATAAAAATCAGTCATGTTGCTACAGGTAACAGTATTTGAGATTGGCAGGTAGCAGCATTAGTCACTGAAACTTTTACCCCAGACACTGCAACCACAGGACAGGGAATGGGGAAGCCAAAGAAGGAGCCCTGCCAATAGGAACATCTCTGCCCACCAGCCATTTCAGTTGCTCTACATTCACTTGAAAATTACAGCTGAACATTTTTGCTAGAGTTATTTGTCCTGAAAAAGTTTGAATCCTGAATTAACAAGCGAAGCAGCTTGGTGCTTGCTTTAAGCACGCTAGTGTTTTTTTGAAAGGAAGCTGAGGGATCTCAACTGTAATAGAATAGTTAATGAAAATCTTTGTTGAGAAATGTAGTGCATGTGGGATAAAAAAACCCTAAGTGTTGGTCCCCAAGGAAATTGCTATTATTCAGGAAGTCACCTTGAAGTCATTCTGGGTTTTTCTTTTCAAACAGTCAGTAGTGCTCAGCAATAGTCAAAAGGCACAACAAGTATTGATGGGAATTGCTATGAAAGAGAAAGTAAACTTCTGGATACAATAGAAACAAACTAGAAAAGAACATGTGAAACACCAATAGAAACAACAATAGAAAACAAAGGAGAAAACAAGTTCCCTGATGAAGTGACATCTTTATTATGTACAGTTCTAGTTGCAAACTCTGAAGAAGAATATGTTAAGCTATGGAGGAGTTGGGAAAGATCCAAAAAAGGGCAAAAAGAATGAGCAGAAATATATATACAACTTCTATATCGGAGAGTACTAACAGGCTAGGACTGCAAAATAGACAAGGAAGAGGGGATGTGGTAAAGGGATGTAGCATCCTGAGTGAGTGGTACAAGGAAAGTGAAAAGGGGTCAAATATTTTCTATAGCACCAGAATGAGGGAGACCTTCTGAATTAGTTGAACCAAGGCAAAATTAAAACACAATAATGTGACACATAAGGATATTGTGGAAGTTTTGTGCCTGTCCTCCCTGTTCTGGGATACAAAGGTGTGCATGGATTCAAAAGGGGCTGGATAACTTCATGGCACACCAGTTTGCTGATGTCTGTTGGAAAGAACAAATCATCTGATTCACTAAGTTCAAAAGTGCAAGTTGCTGGGAGTTCTGAGAATATATATGGAAATAGACCTGTATTTCCCTGATTCTTATGCTCTTTCTTTAAGCAGTTGCTGCTCAGTATTGTCAGAGATGGTGGAGTGGGCTATAGGGGCCTCCAGTGTGGCCCAGAATAGCTCCTCTTTTGTATTTCTGTCTCCTCTGATAATAAAAACAGACAGGTTGCTTTCATTTATACTTGTGAGCATTGTATTCTGCTTGCAATATAGCAACATTACATTTTTATCTTAAAATGACACTTTTCTCTTAAAATTCTTTCCATTTGAACCCTGAAAATGGTCCCGTTAGTTTGCCAGGAAGCCTAAATTGTCCTGACAGTCTCTTTAATTCAGCAAGCAGCTGCTACTCTAAGGGGTAGATGACAAGGAGCTTTTGCAAAGAGCAAGGAAAAACACTCAGGATGCCCCTCACTTTGTGCAGCAGAGCACAGTCTTGCTGTGCTCACAGCTCCTGTGCTCAGGGGAGCGTGGGAATTAGGCAGAGTGTTTCCAGGGGCAGAAGGAGAGAGACAAGCTCAGGAGGGATAACCTCCCCGCTTAGCCTGTCCCTGCAGTTGCCCAGACTCATTACAGTAAGCAAAGCCCTGACGTCTGTGCTTTTAGGTTGTGCAGAAGTACTTGTTGTTTGCATTGCTTATGCCAGGGTCCCCTGTGCTGAGTTCAATGCAGATGTAGGGAGAAGTGGATTCTAGATCAGTAGCTTGACATCTAAGCGTGCAAGATATTCAGATGGCTGCTGAGCTCAGTTTTATAGCAGACACAGAGGGCAGAGTTTATCTCACTTAGCTGTAGCCACCTTAAGAGGAGCTGAGTCTCTGCCCCAGGCTTCCCCTTCAGTCAGTTCTGAAAGATCAGCACATCCAGAGGCCATCTGTCCTGTCCCAAGGGTGGTGTCCAAGAAAAGGAGCTAAATATCCTTCTGGAAGTGATGGTCTCTCCCCAGCAAACGAGGGGGAGTCAGTCATCCAGCCTGTCTCTTGGATGACTGAAGGGAGGAAAGATGAATCCTTGATAGAGTGAACAGTCCTCGAGACAGGTAGGAGCTGGGGTAGAGCCAGAGCAGACCCAGATCTCTGGAGTCCACATACAGTGGCTGGAACCTCAGCAGATTTTTTGTGCAACCTGGATCTGGCAGCACTGCCAGGATGCAAGTTACACACTTGTGCTGTGCCCAAAGCAGAGGTTTGAAACAAAAGGTCTCTCTCGACTGTGGCTGCATTCCAGTGCAGCATGGGGAGTTCTGACCAAAGAAGCCCCTGCCTTCCTGTAATTCTCACCAGAAATCTTTTTTGGTTAAGTGCCACCCTGCTGATGATAATGGCACTTTCCTGGATAGGAGTCTCCTCTGAACACAGAAGGATTGTCATCATAATTTGCAATTCAGTGTCTTTGCTTTTTGGCTAGAATTAAGTTTTATTCCCATGAGGAGGAACTGTTTTGTTTTTTACATAAATGAGATTGTTGCATTATTGCTGTGTTAGCAGCCTGCAGCGTGGGGTTCAGAGAAGCTCTGATGGATGTTGGGCTTGTATTCTGCCTTGCTGACACCAACACCACTATCACAAGTGCAGGACTTGGCAGTCACCTTCCTTCCTGTTGCAGAAGTAAGTGTGCCAGTGACACAGGGCATTCAGGGATGGCTTTTCATGTGCAACTCTGTCTGCCAGCACAAGAGGTGAGTGCAGTAAAGCAGTTCCTGCATTTTCTTCTACCATTTCTTTGCACTGTGCATATATGACTTGCCCATCACAGGGGTGAGTGAGGAGTACAGACTCACACGCAGAGCACTGTCATTCTGAGGTATCGGAGAAAGGTATTTGCTCCCAGTTTTACTGGATCTGACATGGCTCTGGTTAGGGGGACTGTCTATAGATGGAACTAGACTGTAAAAAGACTTCTGTACTGATCTAGCTCAGGAGGATGATCTAGGCTGGTACAAGGCCCTTTTCTACTGCTGTGACTGCATCTAAAGTAAAAGTTGTTATGACTCTGTAATTGAATTAAATTGATGTAAAATCTGGACCAAACCTTTGATAGAGGTGAGCTGGTATTTGATAGGACATGGCTTGACACCCACAGGTGCTGAGGAGTCCTGGTTGAACACCGAGACCACAGGAGGGCTCTTGCTGAACTTACTAGAGCCAGGTGACAACAAAGCAAAGGGGACCTGTGGGTACCTACTGGACAGTCCTTTTTTCCTTTTCTTTTTTCTTAACCATTTCTCAAATACACTTCCCAAATGAGCACAGATGCTCTTTCATTTATTACCATCCATTGATTTAGGCTGACAGATGGGGATTACAAGAAGGATATTCACCAGTGCGACATACTCAGGGTGCTTCAGAGGGAACAAGGAGAGGAGAAAATGAGCCAGGCAGCTTTCACAATAATATTCTGCAACTTCCTCATCACTTCTGTGTTTCAAAAGTATTGCTCACTCTACTGGAGGTCTTGTCCCACAGCATATCTGTCACTCTTTGAGTCAGTTGAATCTGTTCATCCTCAGTGCTCTGTGAGCACTTAGCACTGAAGGATGAAGAACAGCTCCTCAAGGAGCTGACTCCTCAGGAACAACGAGAAACTTTCTCTCCAGGAGGGCAGTGAAGACAAGTTAGCAAGATGAATGTGAAATCAAATTGGCTTGATCAAGGAAATTGCTTCTCTCCCCTTGCAGACAGTGTCTCTGGAAGGATTTGATCCTGAGCAGACAACTAAAGGGAGGGTTCATCACAACTCTCCACGACTGGCAGTGACTATTTGAGGAGTCAGGCCTTTAAACCAGGCCTGGAGTTTAGAGTAAAGAAAATAACTCTTAACATAACTTGCTCACTCCAGAAAAGAAAGAGTCACCCTCCAGGGACTCAGGAACTTACATTTTCTCTCTTCTTGTGCAAGCAGCCTGAATCCCTCCATCTAGGAAGCCAAGTAGAATATAATAATTAGTTGAGAATTCCCAATGCATTTTTACTCCAAACATTTTATAAAAATTAATCAGCTCCATATTAAAATCATTTCAGCCTATACACAGCCTTTTGCCAGCCCAGAGACTTATGTTAGGCCAAATACTTTGTTTTCTGCAAATAACCAAATATAAATTTGACTAGTGTAACTGAAGAGGGAAGAGGCTGAGGTACCCTGTACTTGGGTTTTTCCAAAGGAAGGAAATGCATTGGACAGCCTTTACCCTGATGGTTTCAGAGCCTAGTTCACACTTCATGCTGTAGAAAGACATGGAAGTCTGAGTTAGGGCACATTCTCTCAAATACAGAGTGTAGGATCCAGAATATGAAAGCAAGATATTTGAGCCACGCATCAGAAAGGACTCTTGATATTACTGTATAACTGTACTCTGCCATGCCATACTTCAGCCATGGACAGTCTTTTTTGACTAAGATAAATGTGCAAAACCTACAAATCCTGTAGCAAGGTTAGGCATCAGGAAAAGATTCTCACCTGATCCTGATAGATGAGCTACTGAGGCTTTAAAACAAGAGTTCTGCCTTCTGAACCTGGAGAGGGAAGTGTTCTTGGGCTCAAGGAAGAAAGTAACGGACAGCAAGGCTGGATTCTCTCCTACTGCTGCACATTGACGTTTCTCAAAGGCTGAGTCAAAGTGTACCTTCTAGAATGATACTACGATACTCTTTTTTTTTTTTTTTTTTGTCAAAACACCATCTGATAGTGAATTCTTCAACATCTTCCCCTGGCCTATCCAACTTTGCTGTTTCAACTTAGAATTGGTCTTGATATGAATGTATGTTATTTCAAGGTTGAATTTATCTAGCTTACATTTTCAGCTACTAAACTTCATTATCCTCATGTCAGCAAATTCAAAAACCCTCCTTGAAACTCAAATTCAAAAAAGTTCCTTCTCCATGGGTATGTGCCCATATGCATTGATTAAGACATCTCTCATTACAGAGGACACCGTATCCAGGCACACTGATGTAGTTGCTGTCTTATGTGTGCTTCATATAGAGACACAACTGCAGCTTTGATGGCTCTCTCACTTTGTACCAAGCTGCTGACAGCTTATGGTTAGGCCCAGTAACTGGAACACATCTTTGAGTTTGTATTTTCCAAATTGTACCCTTCTATTCTCCATGTAGCCTTCATGTTTGGCTCCCCAACGTAGCATGAAACTCAGATGTGTGATGGTGCCCATTTAAATGAGATTCAGAGCATGCTGTAAGAGCAGCTGTCTACATTATATCTTCTGTGCCACCCAATGTTGTTTCATATTCAAGCTCTACCAGCAAATATTTTATATCATTATGTAGCTCAAAATAAAAATATTGTGTTGCTTTGAACTAAACAGATGCCTGGGAATCTGCACTAGAAACCTGCTCTTTTCAATCTTCCTCTGTTTAGAGCTTTAATTTAGAGTCTGGCAATGAGCCAGTTTTTAATCCATCAGCTCTACTAGTTCAATGTCATAAAAGCTTTTAAATCAAAAATTGTGAAGTACGCAACTAGAAGCCTGGGGAATATGCAGATATTTCCTGTCAGCAGAGTTACTTCATCAGTCTTCCTGACAAAAAGGACAGCAGCTTTGACAAGACACTTACCCTCTCTGTAGGTCTTGCGACCTAAGCAAGTGGAGAGATAATTCAGAAGGAGGCCTGGGATCCTCACACTGAAGGAATCTCACCTCACACAGATAAGGAGGATGAATGTTAATTCACATTTACTACTTGTAAGAAACTATAATGTTTTACCTGATCTTGAAATATAGATGATTCTTTCAAGTTTTCTGCAAGATCTTGGTCAAATTATTATGAATATCAATGAGATGTGAAGCCCAGCTGTCTCAAACTCACAGATATATTAAGAAGTCATAGAAAATAGAACTCTAAAAGATTTCAGAAAGTCATTGGTCCATTCCTTTGTGAGAAAGGACATTTACTGAAAACAGAGGTTGGATGACTAGCTTCAGGATGGCATACAGGGTTATTCCTGGCACAACTGAGAGCAAAAGCCCTATAGCCAACAAGTAATCCTTAGGACAAGGAGGGAAGTGGATGTTTGAGGTGAGGAACCCTACAAGTCTGTGAAAACTCTGATTTGAAGGTGTAGAGGTAAAGGAGAGACAGTGCTAGAAAATGTACTGGGTATTTGTTTGTGTTTATTTTTTTTCTCTGTAGTGGTAGGTTTAAAGCTGTGATGTGGCATGTGGAAGGTATGGGCTGGACTAGATTTACATAACAACTTGCTATTAAATTTTCTAATTTCTGATGAATAACTGAAGAGCTTTTGACAGTAAAAGCACTAACAGAACTAAGTGCTGGCTTAGAAATTCAGATCTCTCAATCAGCTCTTGGAAAGTCTCTTCCAGGTGGCTTTGGAAATGATGACTGTTTAACTCATGCTCCCAAAATGGGGCACAGAATGCCCCTGGAAGCTGACTTCCCCTTTTCCAAGCTGCTTGAGATTATTTTTTGTATTGAGAATATGCGATTGAAGTGTTTGTCAGAGAGAGAAAAGGCATTTTGGGTTAGTTAAATGCAACTCCTCATATAAGGCTGTATGCACTTGTGATGCAGGTGAGTGGATTGCCCCACAGCCAGGGGCTGGCAGCTTCCCGGTCACACCAGTGGTCCAGCAAGGAGCCTTGGCCTTTTAGGACCCGCAGGAAAGCTACTGCATTTTTTTAAGCGCAATACCACACAAAACTGACAGAGATTCATATGACCCATGGTTGCTTGTACACACCCCGAAGGGAGATTCCTGTTGCAGGAATGGATTCCATTTCCTAGTTGGCATATATTTGTGTAGAACGTGAGAACAACAAAACAGATGCCAGCTTTGGGAGAATGTGTCAGTTCAGAGGCACTGATATTTCTCTAATGTTAACAGATCCAAGAGGATCACTCTGACTTTTTGATTACAGTATTGAGAACTGTCTTATGCCAATATGATGGCCGAGCATTTCTTTTTAGCTGTGAATATATTATTCATCGAGATTTTGGGGCATTGCATATAAACTGTAGGACTGTCACTGTTTGCCAATATTGATGATCCAGTTATTAATACTAGTTATTTAACAGTTAGTGTTATACTAGAATTTATCTTCAGAAAGAAAAAACAAGCAGTCACAAAATTAAAAATTAATTTGCCAATGATTTACCAATGATTTGATTATATTTGTTACAGCAGGCAGGGTGAAGCCACTCTAAATAATAAACCAAGCTGTTATTCTAAGGAGTTCCTATTACAATATGGAAAACATGTATCATCCAAATAAGGAAAGAGGAAAAAAAATGGGAAAAAAAATGTGAGTCTGATTTGTGAATAATTTAAGAAAATTTTTATGAACACTCAGTGTCCCCACAATCAAAAAGAAAACCCTGGAGGACATGTGCCTAATCTCTGTTGATTTATAAATCCTGTGTATGCTGTGTGGCTTTTTATGGCTGCAAGGAGTGTTTCTTGACTGCACTGTATTAATTGAAAGAGGCTACTGGGGAAAAAAAAGGCAGGAAATCAAACCCAATGATAAGACTCCCCTTGGGCAGGCATATCAAAAGTCATTAAAAACTAGACTTAATAACTAGTCTATGTTTTCATCCATGAGGAAAAATAAAAGGAAAATCATTGCCAATAAGATGTTTTGATGAGATAAATAATATAGGAAGTGGTAAGAAATGGAACAATCAAGTCAAAGACATGGAGCAATTTGGAGCACTTTAGTAGCTGAGTACAAGAAATCACTATGTATTACAGTGTCCAAGCGTATGCTCGTATTTCTAAGCAAAGAAGACCAAACCATATTTCCATGGGGGAGCCTTATTGGAGCATTATTTATTTATAACTAGATTAGACATGATCCTGGGCAACTCTGCTGGAGCCTCTAGGTTGGACCAGATGATCTTTCGAGGTCCGTTCCTACCCCAGCTGTTCTGTGACTCTGCAGGAGTGAAACCCCAGGGCGATACTGCAGTTAAGAAAAAGTCTCTGAGAGCCTTGTCTCTGTGCAGAGGAGAATTTTGGAAAGGAACTGAGAGGCTTTTACCCTAGTATTTAGTGTGCTGCAGTGATTGCCCTGGGATGGTGTGCCCACTTCTGGTTTTGACATGCTGAGAAGTAGTGTCATAAATTGGAGGGAGCTCAAAAAAGAATGAAGGAAGGATCTTAGAACTGGAGGGCTGACCTTAGAAACCACCCTTAGAAACAAATTCAAGGAACTCTTTCTAGCTTGGCAATGAGAAGCTTCTTAGGTAGTTGGATAATGGTGTACCAGCTCCCTATATCAGGAAGGTAGGTCACGTAACAAGGGGAAACACTGGAGATCCATAAATTGCAGCAAAGTGTGACAATTGGGTAGTTAAGAACAGTTAGCTTCAGAATGTGGTAAATGCCCAACTTCTGAAATTTTAAAATGTGTACATTTTAAAGATACATTATTTTTCTGTAGTTTCTGCTTTTTGGCAGCTAAGTTTGATTTAAAACAAGAAGTAGTGTAGAAAAATCTTACGTTCTTCATAGCTTATGTTCTTCAAGAGTCTAATGTCTTGGCTTTTGGGGGGCTGCTGTCCTCACTGTCTAGAGTTAGAGAGTCTAAAATTCACTTGCAAAATATCTGTATTCTCCTCCTTGGTCTTGTGGTCTCTGCAAACCTCTCTAGTATAATCAGTGATAGAAATTTAAGCCATCATACACTTGGTATATTGAGATACGTAATTAATTGTGGTCAATTAAACATAATTACGTTGAAAATTATAATGCTTTTATATCTATTTTCCAAATACCAAGTTTCTCTTACTATTCATATAGCTCTGGAAGTGTAGCAATGGCAATACTTAATATACTGTCAGCTGTGTTAGTAAATATAACCTATTAAGTATAATCTTCGAAGGTTTCACATGAAAGACTAATTCCAGGTGCTGACTTAATTACTGATTTGTAATTTAAATTCTCTAAGTTTTGCCTAATTTTCCTAGCCTTAACCTTTTGGTTCATTTAATTTTAAATCAGGTCATAACGTAGCCTTGCGCTGTAGCATTATGTTAAGCATGAAAAAATAAAGAGCTCTGTTGATGTGTTTGGGGGAAAAAAAAAAGACATTATTAAGAGGTTTTGTACAGCCTGGAGATGAAAAGAACTGCTCGGCCATCCTGTCATGTCTCCGGTGCATTGCAGGCCATTAACTTCTATCTGCTTACCTCTGTGTCTAGCCCAGTTAGTTTGATTAATGCATCTTGATCCTCAGGAGATTGAACATTTGTTTGCCACAGAGCCTCACCTGTCTGATAAAGCTAGTCTGACTCCTTCCCTTTCTTAGCTTTGTGCCTGAAAACGGCTGCAGTGAAGGTGTGGGATTTCATTGTTGCGTTTGCACAAACAGAAACGGAGAAGAGATGTGTTAGCTCTTCTAGTTGTTGATGTTTTGATATCAAAAATCTGGGATCAAGTTGACTAAAATCCTGGAATCAAGTGTATTATGCACAGTGTAATCTAATGGTCAATCATAGGGTCAGGCTCCTGAGGGCACCTCAGGCCTCACTCTCTCTACCTACCTTCCCAGGGGCCTCCCTCTGTTTTGCTGAGGCCTAGGACCCTATTTCAGCCCAGCTTATGGCGCTTGGTCCCTGCCCAGCAAAACTAGAGTTGTCCCAGGCTCTAGCCCCACCATGACCCTACTGATACCTGCCCAGTCTGTGGATAACCATCCTGCCCAGCCTCAGCCTGCCCTGTCACCACAAAGCTCTTGGAAGATCTAGACTCTTGGTTGAACTTTGCCATGGTCTCTGGGCCTGCCCTGCTCACCTCCCTCAGGGACAGCAGGATGAGCTCGTGAGGACCCTGGTCACTCCGTTATTGCAGTTGGGTGTCAGCTCCCTTTCTCCTAAGGAACAGGCAACCCTTGTTAGATCATGACACATATTCTGTTCCTTAGATAGCCCAATATTTAGGTAGATAAATAGCAAAGAAAAATCTAGATTAAAAAAAAAACAAGCATCACTTGCCTGTAATGATTTACTCATGTCAGTTACTTAATTACTTTTTCCTATTTAACTTGTACTTTGAAGGACTTGGTTTTCTCCTGCTTACGTTATATTTACCACTAAAACGTTTATATGGTCCCCAAAGCACTTACCTGGGTTATTCTAGTTACAGTAACAAGACTATGCATCTGTATCAAAGACTTAGTCTTGATTTAGCTCTTTTCATTAGGATTTCAAGAAGGAAGTTCCTTAACATGTATAGATTCACAAAGGCTGTGAATTTGATGAAATACTTTTACTCTGACAATAAATGAGATTTATACAGTGCTTTTTTCAGGGGAATTCCAATGTTATACAGAGTGGCCTCTGGCCACTAAGATGAAGGGTGTGGGATTGTACCTGAAGAAGAATATGGTAACTGATTGGACACATTTTGAAGAAAAATTAGCAAAGTATGTTGTGATTATATAGGCAGGAGTCAGGACAAAATGCAACTGATATCTATCTATCTATCTATCTATCTATCTATCTGATCTATATATTTCATACATATATTGTGTTTAGCAATACTAAACTGTGATCTTCAGAGATCCCAAGAACAAGCATTGGAGTTTTGCCTTACGGGGAAGCTACTGTTGGAGTATTGCACCCTGCATGGCTCTGGTTGTTAATTCATTGCTAACCCAGAATGGCTATTACTCCTTTCTAAAGCATTGGCACTACTTACACAACACAGATGTTATTATCCATTCTATCCAAATATTTTCTCATTCTGATCATACTGCATTTTTAATTCAGTAGTGAGAGAATAGCAAACTTCTTGGGAAGTGGTGTTGTTTGCGAGCAGTGTAAGAAATAGAACCTAAAAGTACCATTACTGGGAACAACGTCACAGAAAGTGATGAATTAAAGACAAATAGAACATGGGAGATATCTGTGTTCTGCTTGATGGTAAACCTAGGAGATGAGCAGAAATGAAACCTGCAGTGAGATTTGAAAGGTGTTAGTCATCTCAGAAGACTTTAAATAGGAGATGGAAGAAACCGATGGTGTCTTCTGATGGTAGGAGGAACTCTCATCTTAAATGGATCATGTTTGCCATAACTCCTTGTTTTGGTGTCTGCATAAAATATGCAACCTTCCAACCTTTCATCTGAGTTATTGGCTCTTGCCACTTTGAATTGCTGCTTATTCTGCATTAATAGCTATGGGATATTGTGCAGCTGTTTGAGGCTGAGTCAGGTGAAGTATTTTCAGCACAAATACTGTCTTGTTCTGCATCATTCATGTTCTATCATTGTGTCTCAGCAGGAGCACAGCACGATTTGCAGGGTCACCTGTGTTGAGGAAACATAAATTCAAACTAGAACAAGCAAAGAGAAGAGTTGGACAGATCAGAAGGGAATGAGAATAGCCTCCATGTAAGAGAAGACAAAAAGATTTAGTTTGTCTAGCCTTCATATCTCTCCATAAATGTATGAGGAGTGATAAATGCCAGGGAGACCTAGGAGCTACCTAAGGCCAGTGCAGACATAAATATTAGTTTAAGGAAGAGTTTAATATGCTCATATTGATTTACTGTAGTTGTCTGCCAAGGAAAATTTCTGGATCCAGTGACCTGAGATCTTTCTCAATATCCTCTGTTCCCCAAACACAGCTTTGTGAAATCAGCCACATGGATAAGGAACTTCATTGACTGAATAAGTTTTATTTAATGCCTAGTGCGTAGTCTGCAGTGGTTAATCAGCTCAGTACCATTAAAGCTCGCAAGTTGTAAAATCCTTCATAGAAGGTAGAGCTATTCATCTTTTATGACTCTAAGAACACAGTTTTTGTAGTTGAGTTGCCTTTGAAAAATTTGATCATATAAATTGTTTGTACTGAGTTCCAGTATGGGTTTTTTTTGACATTAACTGCTGTAGGCACAGGGTATGATCAGATGATCTGCACCTTTCCATTGCACCCTGAGTCTTTTGAGCTCCCTTTAACAATGAGTCCTTCTGTGCAGCCTATGATTTGGCAAGCAGTTGCCTGGAGTGAAAAGAGCAGGGTTTGGGGCTTTTTCTCCCCCTCCTTTTTTTTCTTTTTCTTTTTTTTTTTTTTTTTTGGCCATAGAAAACATCTCTGTTTTAGTGCTGTGATGGGGAAGATGTTGTGGGAATTCTTAATAAGCACGCTGCTGTGTGGCCGAGATTTAGAGGATGTACCAGCTCAAAATGAATTTTGCACTTTCAGCTGCAATGCTACCCTCGGACCTGCAATCAGTTTGTTTGTGTTAGATTAGCTCGTTTTGTGACAATACTTCCTTATCTGTGCACTGAGATGAAATCATCCATCTTCTCTCTAATTCAGCTGGGGAAAAGATAAATTGCTACACGTGAAGTTTTCAGAGCTCGTGATCAGGCTTTTTACACAGGCATTTTTAGCAGTGGGGTAACTGTTGGTGCTTCATTGGCCAAAAGGGCCCATTTAAGGCCCTAACTTAAATTTTCCTTGCTTTGTTTGTTAAGCTTTGTTACTTTTATACCAAAATATTGGGCCTTATAGTAGAATCTACACAGAGAGGTGAGTTATACAACGCGGTGGTATGAATCAGCACAAGCAGAATGCATATCAGTTAAATCTTGCATTGAAATTACAGTACAGAAAACTATTTACCTGAAAACATTGTGTGAAGTAGGCACAATTCCCTCTCCGTAACATCCCTCTGTGGCTTAATTTGTTTCCTGCTAGACTGCATGCAATAATCATCTTTAAATGGAAGGCCATATATGAAAGTGATGTTACCAGCCTCTACAGGCACAAATTTACCTGTTTTTATGTAATCACCCGAAAAATATATTACCTATTATTTCTTTATTTCTTTAGCAGCCCTTAAAGCAAAATGACTTAGATTATTAGTCTGTGGACTAGAATTTAAGGGAGTGAGCAGTGATGGAATATCTGTGTCCTTGGTATGTGATACCAGTGTGGTTTAAATCATTTTGGGTGCAACATAGGAATTTATGATGTTTTCAGCAGAAATAAATATATATAAATGCAAGAAAAGAGG
>JAVCKT010083486.1:0-14742 GCA_032273925.1 Rhynchotus rufescens
CGATATTAGTTTGAGGACTTGGATGTCAAGGTGAAGATCGGGTTTGCAGATCAGTGACCCTAAATGATTAAATATTGTTACTAACTTTAACTTTTCAAACAATGAGAGGAAATCTTGGTAGCAGCAGGGATCCGACAGCATGCTCCTTGCTGCTGAGCTGGAAAGCTGTGCAAGCAAAAATGATGCTTTTTAGTCTGACATGAGTAAGTACAGATTGCCACCAAAATGAGCCTCAGTAGAGTAGGTCAGACAGAGGATAAATCATATGCACCCCATTAAAAATGTCTGTAAATAAATAAACTAAATCAACAGGAACTGTAAGTTACACGTACAAGTGCTCTATGAACACAAAGTTGTCGTGAGGTTTATAAATATTAAATCTGTTCACCTACTCTCTATGACTCATGTTTTGAACAAAAGATTAATAGAAAAATACTTCAATTATTTATAGTGCACTTCCAGTTAAAGAATCTTCCCTTTTGAAGCAGTCTTTTTCTTGTTTCATCATAGTATCATTTCAGGTAATACTTGAAGTACAGCATGAATTAATTTTCATAGTCTTTTCTATAGTTGTGTGATAACACACTGAAAAAGCAGCAGTGCCAGTATATAATGACACTCCTGAAATTGGATTCATTAACGTGCCCCCTTGTTCTCCATATATTCAACAGCATGAATTTGTAAAGAAGGATTTGGGAATCTCTTGAACATTTGTTTGATTTATACAAATTAAAATTCATGAAAACATTTCTAAGCAAATTCTGCTTCTTAAGGTAGTAGCAAGTTATAAGTTGTAGTAAGTTAATTCCAAAACTCACTCTTGAAATCCCATTTTCAACTTTTCAAATTTCAAATTTCCCATTTTCAAATTTTGTGCATATGTTAACCAGAGGCCAAAAAAAAAAATAAAAAAAGGAGAGAGTGCACTTATATGCAGGGATTTTTTCTATGAACATTAGTGTTTTGCTTTAAGTCTACTAGAAGTAACCATATAAATTCCTACCATGTATTTATTACATGTATTTATTACAAGGCGCTAAGACTGTCCATGAAACTCTGCTTTTAGCAGATTTTGTAGCTTTTTTCATACAGTTTCTAACAAGAAATTGTACAGAACTGCTATTATTCTATCAAAAAGACACAGTCTATACGCTAGACTGGCTGGTTTTCTTTAAATCATCTTTCCCTGAGGAGCTGCTCAGAATGTGTGGTGCCCCAAAGCAGACAAGGTTTTTTTCCAACATTCCCTTCACAAAAGCACTACTTTAACCAGTGCATTCATTCTAGTAAGAACGGAGCACAATGTCAGCATGGAAGAAGACTTTTCAGACTGTCTTACTAATGCTAATAATACACGGATTTAATTCTGCCTTGAGTCACTTGAGAAGGGTAGTACACACAGGAGTGACTGTCTGCGAATGCAGTTTTGTTAAGCACTGGAGCTGGTAATAAGACTGGAAGTGCTCATTCCTGTAAAAGTTGCGGATCTTTTAAGCTATTCAACCAAAGCTGGAGGTATATCCTGCTTTTATAGTAGTTTACCAATATATGTCTACTACGTGTATAATGTGTTTACAGTGTGTATTCAGTGTATGACCAAATGCAAAATGTGCAGTTTTCCATCCTGTATTCTTTCTAGGCATCCTCTCAGTGTTAGGAAGAAACTACAATACGCATATGCACCTACAAAACTACTATACACATACACCAAATATTGGGAGTGCCAAGCTGAACAGAAATAGGAAACTTTTTTTTTTAAAACTTCTTTCTTAACAGCAGTGATCCTATAACTTGGTTTAACTATCTCACAAACTTTGCCTGCTTGAGGGAGTTTTTACTTGCCCTACTTTGAGGGAGTTTTTAGTCTTACTGTTCCATAGACAGCTTGTTAAAACTGGATACATCTCTTCTGGATGTTGTAAATGTCCATTGTAAATAAAGGGTGATTTCAAGACAAATATGCAACAACTAGGCACACCTTACTTTATGAATGCAGTAAATCTATTAAAAAAAAAATTGGTCTCTGAAAATGTTCTCTAGAAGGTATGAGGAATAAAAGTTTGTGCTACCATTGAAGCCACTTTGAAGGAACTGATTTGTAGCTTGTAGCAAGGGGAAAATATACATACTTGTCAGTCATATCAGGAGGAATACCTGTTACTCATCAAGCTTGTAGGGGTAACATAATTGATCAGGGGAAGCCCTAAAAGAGTTCAGTATTGCTGCTCTATTTCTTTACCTGTAGCATAGCAGTTTTTGGTAATCTGTTAGTCATAAAACAAATTGTTTTTTGCAACTTATTCTGATATGTGCTTTTTAGTCTATCAGAAAGCTTACAGCCATACGCTCAGGAATACTGTACAATTTTCTAAATTTCAAATGCAAAAAAAAAAAATCTGAACAAAACAAAAAATCTTTATCCAAAAAAGCTCGAGTTTGTAGTTCCTTATTTCTGCCTTGTGTCAGTAATAGAAATTTCATGCCTGTTTCCCACATGTTGCCTGCTGGGAACGTTGGTCATATTTGCAATCTGCATTTTGTGGCAATGGTGTGCTAAAATATCAAATATCTTCTCTATTCACCTCAGATGGAATTAAAATTGATAGAAATTAATTATTCACAAAGTGAAAATGATGACTGGAAAGCTGAATTTTAAAGGATACTTTTTTTTTTGCTAACATAATCTTTTACTAAAGTAATATTTTTGCATTGTATCTGGAAATGTAGAATTTTGACTATTTTGAAAATGTTCTCATTTATTTATGAGGAAGACAAAGAATTTGTAGCAGTATATTAAGCATAGGACAAGTATCTGCCTGCCTAAACCAGAAAAGTATATCTATAATATTCTCAGTGCAAAAAATATTATCCTTTTGAAGCACAGAAGCCCAGTAGGGGGTAAACTGAAGGGAGGTTGACAGTATGACAGAGAGAATGAAAATACGGTATGTGGTACTGAAAAGATTTCAAGATTTGTGGTGCTATGTATGCTAATTAGTAACACTTATTCTCACATTTACCTTATCGGTAATGTGGAGTTTTGACATAAGCATTAAGATAATCTATGCTGCAGAAATGTCTTACAACTGAGAAGCATCATGAAATAAAATTACTCAAGATTTGTGATGTACATGAAAGTATTTTAAAAAAAAAAACAGTATTGGACAACCCTGATCTCATAAGTAATATGTAGTAACATTGGAAGTTTCATAATATATTCACAAAGTATTTCTAAATAATAATTAAGAAGTAGGATAATAGGTAATTCAAGCACAGACAGTAGAACTCCCTCAGATCAATTTATCTGGCTTCAGATTATGGTGCAGATATTTCATCTGATTTTGTTTTCTTATCCCCTCAACTCTGTGTTGGATGTTGCTCAGTGTTTATCAAATAGATTACTTCCAATTCCAATTTCATGCATAGGAACATACATACCTTGGTTTTTAATATTTTTCTTTACAGTTGATGGTTGCGAAGCACCAACATTAATCATATAGTCTAAATGTTACCTTGCTACTAATCATTTTTATTTGCATCTGATTTCCATTTCTTAGTGATAATTTATCTTTTGATAGAGATCAGCTGTGGCTGAAGGGTGTAATAGATTTGCTTTATCCTGTTCTTTTCATTGTACGACAAAAGTTGTGAAAACTGAAGGCTGGCATGTGATCTTAGTCTTTTCATGTGGTTTGTTGCTGCACTTGTTTCTCACGATTGAACCTTAGTTTCAGAGTATGGTCATATTGGCATGATTTAAGACATTCACTTCATATGACTGTAATGAAATAATCTATAGGTTTCATTCTCTATCTGTTGACATATTTCTCTAATTTCATTCTTCCCTTTCCATGGGGTAACAAGGATGATTTCTGATACATCTGTCCAGTGTTAATTTCCTTGTTTTCTTGTACACACAAGAACAGCTAGGGTATATTTTTGCACTTCTCAAGCAGAAAAGAGTTTACATTTGTTATTTGTCTCTTTCTGCAATTCTAAATCTGATATATACGAATGCTGAACTCTCACTCTCAGCAGCAGTTCTGCAGGCTATTTTTTTTTCTTTGACCTGGCTTACATTTTAATAATGGTTTCTTGCCTTCTCCTGTGCCTTTCTTAGTAGTTTATTCCTATTTCTCACCAAGGTTTTAGCTGCTTGCTGACTGAGGTTTAATGTCAGGATCCCCACTGCTCAGTCCTCCCACTCATTTGTAATTACTTACTTTGGGACCTTGCGTTCCCTGTTCCTACGCAGAGCTGTTAAACAAAGCCTTCCTTGGCACATCATTCACCAGCTATAAAAACCTTTGTTCACTAAACCAGCACTTCCCGCCCCCAATCATTCACCACCCAAAGTATAAAATATGCACCTGTTTCTGGGAGCTGCCTTCTCTAATTCTCGTGTTTGCTGTCGTCTTGCTACTTTTCTCTGTGTATTGTTTGTAAGTCTCCTCTTAGTCACTCACCTCTATCCACCCACTCTTGCTCTCCTTCCCGCTGATCAAACTCTCTATTAGGATTCATTCTACTTTCTTTGCTGCACTGATGTTGTTTTGAATGCTGAAGTCCCTGAAGATAGACCTGAAAAAATGGGGAGGCGAAGAAAACAAAGAAGGCAAAGGCTTTAGTATTTATCAACGCTTTATAAATATGTATTTGCATCTCAGTACATTTTTATCGCATTGTAAATTTTTAAATCTTATTTCAGATCTCAAACTTACATAAATTGCTAAAGTCTTTTTTTTTTTTTTAAAAAGGACTATTTTTAGTGATAGAGCATCACTGTGCAGGTATTTCATGAATGGTGAAGATGTTTTAGGGATATTTTGGGTTCTTGAGTATTACAATGTCATCTGCAGAAAGTAAACAATAAATTCATATTCAAAAATGTTTTCATTTAAAATCATATAACAGACCATACAGAATTAGTGCATGAAGCTAAGCAGAATGATTCTTTTTTGGCAGGGCTGCATCTGATCTCAAGTGCAAAAGCACACAGATACCTATCCCTACCCTGAAAAAAAAAATGTGATGAATGAAAGATATACCACTGTTGTAAGGTGGATTTTTTTCCTGATGACTGCATGTAATAAGGTATAATAATTGTTGTAGAAAATGTACTTTTCATCTCAACCTCTAAACTTCTTCCAGACTTGTTACAAGCCTTCTTTGAAAGTATATTTGCTTCTGATTATCTTCCCTTTCTATGGCCAGTTGTTTAGTGCAATAGCTGTTTCAATTCACGCTGTCCAGATGAATATAAATTTTAAAACAAAATCTCTTTTCTGGTGCTGTAAACTAATACGAGGCACCTCAAGACAGGAAGTGGCACCAAATTTTCCTAGTATAGAAAAAAGTTTTTTAAAAAAATACAATTATTTTCATATTATTGTTTGAGATTTATCTGCTTTATAAATACTTTTCTGAATGAGCATTTGGAGAGTGCTTTCTTGAAAGTGGTTGTTTTCTATCTGTGAAGAATATTACGAATGTATTACACTTGGGCAGTATTTTCTAATGATATAAATCCAGTTACCAACTAAGAGTAGGACCATTCTTTTTATTGGCATTTTCTCTGTTATCAGTGGTGTAGAAACATGGAAAATACACCCAGACTGTATATTCTCTGACGTAAGGATTGTTTCCATGGGCGTTCTTTAAAAAGCAATGTGAAACTTATAACATAGGGCATGATAAACTCTTTGTTTATCCTTTGAATGAAACCCAAAGACACTGAAAGAGATGAGAATCAAGTAGAAAACAATTTATTAGTTAATTTGGAGGCGGGACTTTCAGCTTTTGAGGTTCCTTTTTTTTTCACACCCAGGGTGGTATCTAGTTACAGAACTGTGGAAAGAAAACAAAACTGCGAGAGATGGCAGTGTTTGTTTTTGCCAAGGCAACCTATTTGCCAGGACAGGCTAAACTGAGATATCTATCAGTGGAGAAAAAGCACTTAAACTTGTTGTTATATTTTTCATGAGTTTCACAGGATGAATTTGAAATGGCAAAGTACACACACACAAAAAAAAAAAGAACCTTGTTTTTTTTTTTGAGAGATTGTGATATTAAAGCCAAATACCACCTTAGAACTACCTAAAAACGAAAAGCTTAGCAATGACCCCTGGTTCATAATGTAACAGATGTATGCTTTGGCAAGCTGCAAATATATTTTCACGTGTGTGTGTGTGTGTATATTGTAATAACAAATATATTCATATTTGCTATTTCATAGTCTACAGTTCCTGAAAGGAATTAATCTTGAGAAGGACAGCCAGGATCTGCAAGTACTTATATTTTACATGAACAAATCAAGTCTATCAATTTTCTTATAATTTTGTTTTCAGAAAATTGTTTTCCAAAATTAAGTCTTAGAATTGCTAACTGAGAGTTCCTTTTGCACGAGGTGACTTTGGTCAAGACAAAATTTCAAAGCAGGACACGATCACACATGGTTTTACTTAATTGTACCTAAAGCTTTGTTTTAACATGATGGTGAAATTTTGAGCTATTGACAAACATCCAACCCCAGGATTGAGCTGACACATTTCTTAGCATGTTCCATGTATGACAGGAAGGTAAGTAAATATCTCAAGGTACTTCCGTCTCAGAAAGAAAAATATTAAGATTTTTAGTTTTAGTTAGACAGGAGCTTTGTTATTTCAAGTAATTAATACATTAAGTATGCTATATGTAAATGTGATAGTGGATACAATGCATTCTGTTAACTCATTTGCACACCAGTTGTTGTGTAGGTGTATGTGGTATAATACACTGAAACTCCTAAGCTAGACTCTTCTGAGCCACTCTAAGCAGCAGAATAAAAGCATATCCTCACCCCATGCAATCTATCAAGGATCGACACTCTAATGCAAAACACATCCTTGACAAGCTTTCTAGTGCTTCTCAGCAGTCCAGTTTAAAAATGTTTTTCTATGTAGGGCTGCAACTCAGAGTTGGATTTGGGTTTTTTTGTTTGTTTGTTTTAGGATAATAGGATCTTCTTGTAGTAATTTCCCATTCATCATGTTAAGGATCTTTTGAGAACTTCTGGATAGTTTTCTTAAACTTGCTTCATATCTCTAGTACCACACCAGAGGGCAACAAAACAAGAGATGAAGTTATAAAAGGTGAAGAGAATGGTATAGATGTAAAGTCATTATATCTGTGGAGTTCTTGTTCCAGTGTCACTTCATTTGCATCACACAGACAATGAAAGTTATCGAAGAAATTATAAAATGAGAAAAAAAAAATCTTTTAAGTGTAAGCAAAATGACTTTTAAAGAAAAAACATTTTTCTTTGTCTGAAAAGCCCTATGCTGCCTCAACTAAGTCTCGCCTAAATCAAAACAAAAAAAATAAACCCAAAACAATCAAAACAAAAAAAAATCAAAAACAAAAGGAGTAGAGTATCTGGCCTTAGAAAAGAAAGTTGATGTAAGACAGGAAAACCAAATGAAGGGAGATGAGCAGAGAAAGTGGGAGAGAACACATGCCAAGCAAGATGTAAGGAAAGGGAAGGCAGTTCAGAGGGAAGGGGGTTCCTGAGAACATCTCTGAATTTCTGAGTTGCAATTCCAGGCAGATTCATTTCAAAAACCACAGGGAGCCTTAGAGCAATTGCTTGCTGCATTTCTTCTTTTGTGTTAAGTTGCTTAATTTTATTTCTTGAAGTGTGTATTCTGGAGGGATCATGTTACTTCTAGTGGCATTACTTGTGTTTGGTTTCCTAGGCATAATGAGCAGATTTTATTTAATAGTAGTTTGGTATTCCAAGATAATCTTTTATGAGGATTTCTCTGTTTTTAGGGTTGAAATGAACAGGTGATTAGCAAATTAATGATACAATATTTGAGAAGAAATATTTGTTATTGTATACTTTGCCAAGTGGTATGCAGAGTTTTAATTAGCAATATAGTTGGCTCAACTAAAAGTAATTTGCAGTAATTACAAATGGATTCAATTACTTTTAGAGATAGCATTTATTACCAGGAAGGTTAAATGAATGTGTTTAAATGAAGAACTTAATGTTCACAAATAGTGGACATGTGCAAAAAAAAAAAAAAAAAAATCCTGCATTATGTGTAGGGTAAAAGGCTGTGGAGGGAAGAGAGGCACAGAATGAGAATAAACTAGGATATAGTATTTCCCAGTTATTTTTTAAGATAGTTTTGTAATCACAGCACAATAATCTCACATCAAACATACATGTAACTGAACACTCATTAAATACTTTTAAAATAATGACTTCTCCATACTGTGCATATAAACACACAAATTGATGCATATATTAGAAAGAATGTTGGCCTGATTGAAAAACTGGGAGAAACCCTCTTGAAAAATAGAGGGTTTTTTTGAGCATACAATATATTAAATGATTGCAGGTAATGTTAAAGAGACTATTACAGAGAAAGGCAAATTAAAGAAAATGTGTTTATGACCCTTTCTCATTTCTTCATCTATTTCTTCTCCGTCTATGACCACCGAGCACTTTTGAAACATAAATCTAGAGCATTTTATAGTAATAGGCCTGGCTGACACACCAGTTTTGGATTCTTTATTCCTTTCACAATATGCTATGGGTACTGGGAACTTAGTTCTGTAGAGATGTGGCAGATCCAACTGCTTTTCAATTTCACCTCATAGTTCTAGTCCATGAAAATACAAATAAGAGTTAATGGTCAATGGGACAGCAAAAGTGAATGTTCCTGAGGGTCACACTGACCAGCCTTACCTTCATTACTAATGGAGATCCATGAGAAGAAAACTGTCTAATTTGGATTTCATGGCTAGGTATCAGTGATCACACTTCCAGTTGACAAAATCAGGAAAAGAAAGTAAATGTAAAACCTACTGCACAAGATAAGCAAATGTCATATTAAAAATGCTGAGATACACTGGAGAAAAATCACTGTGTTTACCCTGGCATAATGCCACTTTTCTAGATATATATCTAGATAGAGCGATCTTAATTTTTCTGCCTGTTCTGTAAAAAACTAATAAGGCTTTTAAATAATGTTTTGTAAGCTGAACCTGGCACTTGGAGCCTCATATTAAATTTTAATTGAGTTTGCTTTAACATCCCACTGTTGATTTGAGACACTTGCATTTAAAATATTACGTTTGGCTTATTGACCTAAAGATAAACCTCTGTCAATTACATTACTGCGTAGATGACTACACTACATATAAGGAATCTTTATGGCATTAGGAGTGCTTTATTGTACAGTATCATACAATTTGGTATAAGAAATAGGAAGTCAATTTAAATGAACTGTACTAAGGTTTCTTTAAGTGAACTCAGTATGTAATTCAATGAATAATGTATTGCCCAAGGTGTTTGTAGACATAGAATGTCAACTAATTTTACTCACTGTCACCTATTTATAAGATAGTGTTTGATGCTTTGTACTGAAGAGCAAAATACCCAGCAGTTGTGTGCTGTGAATCTGTTGAGACTGAATAAGCTCCAGCTGCCTGATTGTTTTAGTCAGTGAAACATGTTGTAAATTCTTGCAACAACCATGCATCAGATAGTCCACTTTTCACATCATTATATGCATATTTAACACCAGGAATCCATTTTGATTAATATGTATGAATATATTTTCTGAGTCTGTCCTTTTCAGAGGAAGGGATATGTATGCAGTCAAATTCACCTGCCACTTTGTACTGCAGTCATAAACTTTTTTCTTCCATTAAAATAAACATTATTTCATATTCTACACTCATCTCATTCCCATCCTCACCTACTTCACACAAAATGCCATGGACTGGCTAAGCAGACTTGAACTGTGATGAACACTAATACTGAGGAAGTAACAGACCTTGGTGTAGGGAGGGAGACTCTTCTGTCTATTGCACAATAATGATGTTTTTCAAGAAGGAAATCACTACTTCCAAAGGTAACTTTGGAAAATGTGCTGATTAAACTTACCTGAGGTAGCAGTCTGTTATTCTGGCCTTGAAAACTCTCTGTCCCAATATGCTTCTTGATTTACTACAAGTAGACAGCTTCTCCCTCCTCCTCCTCCTCTTCTCATCACAGAATGCCCTCAGGTGCCTTCTTCCTTTCTAACTTCTGCAAAGAGAGATGAAAGCACATTTCAGAAAATGTTTTCTTTTCAGAATGTTTTGCATTGTGCTACCTCTGAAAGAGAGAAAAGCGGAGGGGGGGGGAAGTGCTTTTCAAGCACTGAGCATAAAATAAGCCATGATTTGTGTCCTAAGATTAAAAAAAAAAAAGAAAGAAAGAAAAAGAAAACAAAAAAGGTTAATAAAAACTTTTATTGAACTCCAGTGGCAGCCTGCCATTTCTCACTTTTACTGGTAGACTGATGAATGTCAGAGAGATATTTTAATGCTACAGATGCATATTGTTTGTCAGAATGTAGCTCTAACAATAACAGAATTTTGATATAACGAGTAATGAAATAAATGTTTTTAACATTTTTACCTTAATGAATGCCAAGCAGCTGCTTGAAATTTGAATCAAAAGATGATTTAAAAGTAAGTTCTGGGTAACTGACTTAGTTGCTTCAGTTGTGGCAAGTGAAATGCTATTAAAATTAGCAAGTCCTTAGCACCTTAAAGTATTAACCGTTTTTTTTGTTTTCCTTTGCTCCCAACTTCCCGTCGATTATGCAAAAATATTTCAAAATCTAGCTGATGCAGATAATCATACTGTTGGTAGACAGATGAAAAATACGATTTTATGGTTTATTAAAAAAGTGTTGAGATGACTTACAGAGCGCATTGCAATATTCACACTGAGAAAAATTTGCGCTCCTATTTTTCATGGACTATTTAATCTATTGCGTAGTTTTCTATTCTGGTACAACTGATACTGATGCAGTCTGTCTATTCTTTTTTATTTGCTGAGTGTATTTCTATTGCTTCTTTGTTATGAGCATGCACTTATTTCTTCTTCCATTTTCCAATTTAATATACCAGTTATTTATACCATTTCCTTCTGTCTTGAATGGAAATATTACTTGTACACTGCGTTCTCAAACACCAGCTTTGTATTAGTCCTGAGATCAGTGTAATAATGGATTCATTATCACTTTCATCCCTTAAAAACAAGTTCATTATCTGATGAGGTGCAATTTTCTTTAAATGCATTTGAAACTCTTGATTATTCTTTACTTATATTCTTAGTACGCAACTCTTCCTTACAAATATGTAAAGAAGACAGTTTCTCGTGGGAGTAAATTGTCAAGCTGCTCCTTATTCCTTACTATAGTTCTCCCTGTTTGTCTTCCTAGATGTGGTTGTAGTAAGGGAACCTCTAGCACTCTTGAAATGAGCTTTGAAATTAGGCTGAGCACTTGGTACTACTCCTCTTAGCTGGGTGTGTGAGTTCAAAGGCCTTTGAGATCAACAAAAGAAATGTCCTACCAGAAACCAAAATATTTATTGTACGGTGAGTGAGCACTTTGATTTCTTACATATGCATCCATGTTCAGATAATATTTCCGTTAATGAGGTATTGCCAAAAATAAAGCAGAATCAACTAAATGCCAGCAAATGTGTTAAAGCATGTGTTTTATTAATGTTGGGTTAGAAATTATGATTTTAATACTTCATGTTTATTAGCTCAGCAAAATCACTATAAAAAGGCTCAAAAAGCTATAAAATATTCAATTTAGACAAATAAAATATAATTTTAATTCCAAAATCATATTGGAAATGTGAGTTCTATTCAACTAGAACTTGAGATATTCAAAGCCTACCTGCTAGTCAAATATTATTTTATTAATTTATGATTATTGCGTGTTTGGTTGAATATTTAGCTACAAAATAATTGTAGATGATTTGTGTATAATGATTTTTTTCTAAATTAAATTCACATTAATATCATTGTCATGCATATAGGCTTAGCATAAAAAGTGTACACTTTTATTCGTGTTCTCTGATGAGCTTTAGTTTTACTTATTTTATCTTTACTTGCTTAAAAAGATGCTACAGAAAACTTTCTGATAAAATTATCCTTCAGTATAATTTTTGAATGTGACAAATCTGATAACCTTTTGCTGTGGTAAATGTATAATGCTCCTGAAGAATTCAAGAGCAGTTTTAGTTTTTAGCTTATCTTGGTTTGGTACTTTTGGTGGTCTGCTAGCATTGTTTGTTGAAAGAATAAGACGAGCAAAAAAAGCCCTATAAGGAGGGGGAAAAAACCCTTACTGATGATTAAAAATGCATCAGAAAGAAATCAATATGTTAAATTTACAAAAGGATAAGACCAATTTTAATCACTCTTCTCTGCCATTCCGCCTTTAGGCAATCAAATAAGAGAGTAATAATACCCCTCAATATGTCATTAGCATTAGTCATAGGCTAGGTCATCGGCTATAAAATGCCAATTTTTTTTCATGAAACTTATTACATGGAGTTCCATGAGAAATTTGTAATTCTAATAAAATAAAGTGCAGCTCAAGGGAGAAAAAAAGGGGTTTTTCCTCTTTTTTTTTCTTTTTTTTTTTTTCCTTTTTTGTTTTTCAAATACATAGCATTGGTAACTCCAGGTCTGACTTCTTATAGTCAATTGGTAACTTATTTCTCCTTTGACAGCTAATGGTCTCTGTACTCCTATCAACAATAAAGCATCAGCATATAAAGTAAGTATCTGCCATGAGATATTAAAAAGTAAGAGGGTGGAAATTATAAGGGTAGTCAAGACTCAGGACATGGTCAACATATTTTTCTGAATCATCTTAAATAGAAAATTAAATAATGACAGGAAAGCAAATTTCAAAAGAAAGCCCTGCCAAATATCAAAAGAAGCCCTGCCAAACAGGGCTATACCAAGTATCACTGGGAGATGGTTTATCTCTCTGCTTCACTCTTTTTGTGCACAGAAATTCAAAAAGACTTTGCATACTAGATAACTTCACAAAGAGAAAAAAATTATCCGAAACAAAACTGTGTCTTAAATTGATAAACATCTCCTGTTAACAAGAGAAATTAATTCTAGATGAAAAGAATAAATGAAACCCTCTGAAATCCTCGCTTTCAAAAATAAATTACAGTAACTCCTCAGAGTTTTATTAGAAAACTGTGATGGAACAAACAAATGTCATGGCCTTAATGATTCAAAGCAGAAATCAATTTCTAAGCATCATACAGCTCCAGTTAATCAATATGAGCAATCAAGAACACTGTGCTGAAATTAAAGTTAAAAATGTGAGGAAATTTTTATTCTAATAAAAGAAATCTTATAACAAGATGTGAATTTTAGCATTGCTCATATATGGGCTTGGAAACTGAACGGATTGCAGTCTGTGTCTGACTTAAAAACTTGCCCAAGCCAGCACTGCTTTGCTGAGGTGAACATTTCCAAGTCCATATGCATAAGGGATAAGTATTGGTGAGGTCTGGCTTCTGACACAGATGTCAAGACACATCTTGTAATCTGATCAAGGCATGAGATAAATTTCAAAGAGAATTTTTCCAAGTCTGCTAAATGACATTCCTGTTAAAATCAATAGATATGCACTCAAGTCAATTATGTGCCTTTTTATACTTCCCTTAGAAACCTTTCTCAAATTCTGTCAAATTTTACCGAGATAGTATTTGACTTTCTGAACCCTTGTAGCATTTTAGGACTGTATCGTCCCCTGATTTCTGATGCAAGTTTCCTTTTATTCTGGTGACTCTTTTTGCATGCCTTTTCTCTCCCTTGAGTTATGTGTAGAGATGATATTGAAAGACAACTAGTGAAATGAGGCTGTTTATGTCTTTGTGTGTCAGGTAGACTTTCTGAACACATGATGTGTGTCTCTAATCACGGGGCAGGGAAAAGACAGGATTCATTAAAATCATACTTAATGGTTGTATTTATGATCACTGTTGCAAATATTTTTAAAAACTGGCAGAAGGCCAATATATTTTTAAAAGTATATGCAAGGTGGCCTGAAGGAGTAAAATAATCTGAAAAGACTGACAAAGATGAATCCAACTCTGGAAACAAAGTACTATAGTAATGGTGACAAAGACATTAAATAAGTTATCTTAAGAGTGAGAGTTAGCAAAGAAGTTGTTTGGAGATGTAAGCAAATTCTATGGGAATGGAGAGGCAGATGAATCTCAAGATGATTTCTGAATTGAGTATTGGGGATACTGTCTGATGTTGAAAGCTGCTGATTTTCCATGACTATCCTGGCTCTTTTACTCTGGAGTTTTGGGATTGTTTTAGTTTGGTTACTCCCTTTCTCAGCGAGATCAGCTGGCAGGCTCTGTCTCATTAGCTCTTCTCAAATCTCTTAGGACCCCCACTCTCTCCCACGGAGCTTGCCTGGAAGCTGGTGTGGTCTGGAGACAGGGGGGTCCCTTGATTCTGGTAACAAGCTCTTACGATAAGTGGGAAAGCAGTGACAAGGATGAATAACTTTCCTCTAAGCACGAAGGGCTCCTGGGCAGAATTCCTAGCCTGCTGTAGGCAACGCGTTTATTTCAAAGAGCAGAGCTTTTTGAAGTCCTCAAAGGAAATGTCCTATCTGACTTTGCACTGAATGTTTGTGGGATTGGAGATGAAAATGCTCCTCCTCATGAGACCATGAGGGATGCCGGCCTGTGAAGTCAGAGTAGTGTCAGCAAATTCACCAGCAAGAAAACACAGGTAAGAATACACTGATGCCAAACAAGGGTTAACTCGGTGTAATCTTTGAGATTAAACTGAAGTAGATGATAGACTGTACTGAAGTATTGACTGCCTTTTTTTTTTTCCTATGTAATTAG
>JAVCKT010083554.1:0-14738 GCA_032273925.1 Rhynchotus rufescens
CAGAAATAAGGGATAAATTTCTGATGCTAAAACAAAGTAAAGTCACATCCTATGCCATCTTATATTATCCTTTGGAATGTCTCCAGAACTCCATCCCTTAGGTGTCCTGTCAAAATATGCACAACTTGGGAGGTCAAGATAATGAAGCCAAATCCCTTGCAGTTACATGGACCTCCCTCTGTTCAGTTGGGCATGTCTACCTGAGTGTGTCCCCCTCAGAACTGTCTATTGGAGCCATGTAGAACTGAATTTCTACTTTTGTAGACTTTACAAAGCTCTTAAGCTGCACTGGAACTGCAGCCTGGGAATGAAGTGGGAGAAAACAGAGCACATTTGCAAAATTCATTAATCAGTTGATTACAATACAAATTAATTTTTACATATATTTCATCTTATCTATCAAAACACAAAGCAGATGTTTCTAAGAGGACAGTTGTATTATTATCATATGATGAGAAGAGAAAGCGTGGGGAGGAGGGAATCTTTTACTCTACAGTTTTTCAGGGGGAAAAATATTGCTGAGAATCACACAATGACAGTCTCTGTTTTAAACGTAAGCCTCAGAAAATTTAAATTATATAATAATAAAAAAAAAGTTGAGCGTATTATCTATATTGTTTCTGACTTGTCATTTTTTATCGGGCAATTAAGTGCAATGTGACATTTTCTTGACAAAGTAGCTCTATACAGCTGTGTCTTTCTCCAGACAAAACATAAAGCAAATTAGAATGCATGCATCCATAAATCTCTGTGGTTGCAACTCTAGCAGGGGAGGAAAGCAGGGGAGGAAGGAGTGATGACACATGGAACTCTTTACAACAGATCAGTATCATCCCCAGCTTAGTTTTCCTTCTGCTTTGTTTTTTATTATCACCCTCAATTTAATAATAATAAGCTGTATGTTGCCTCCTAATAGTCTTTTCTGTCTAAGGATTTTAGCACTTGGCAGCCCGTGCACACTTCTCCAGTAGCAAGCGGTTGATTCTTGATATAAAACTGATGGGCAAACTGGGACTTACCACTAACAAAACAACTTGGCTAAAATTAAAACTGAGGGGGAAAAGAAAAGCACATGGAGACCTCTCAAGTACATCGTTTTGCGCAAGGCAAGATCAGCTAAATCTTAATCTTTCCCTAGACAGAATCCAACCTTGTCAGTCCAAGCCCAGGTTATTAATTCAAAATCCACCCTTCTTGTTTGTGCCAGATGAAGGCGTGTTGGCTATTTTCCTTTCAATAAGCCCACTCTGACTTTAGGAAATGCAGAGTTGTTTTACTAATTTTAATTTTAATTTAATTATATTTTGTTTTGCCTGGTGCAGATGCATTCACTCTTCAGATCGAGATATTAGCAAAGATCCAAGATAAGAGGCAGTGAGGAGATCCCAGGCCTACCCTAGGTCTGTTTTCCTGAAGAAAAAAACTGATTAGCCATTTTCCTGTCTCACTGTCAAAATGTCAATCTCAATGCTGTTTTTATATAAATCACAGTAAGCCTAATTCAGGCAGCAAGCTATGTACAAACAGAAATCACCACCAGATGCTCGTGCAAATGAGGATGCAGAAGAAACCATCAGCTGATTCAGACACCATCTCCTGTGATTGGGGATTCAGTGCTGTTATACTTGGGCTAATGGAGCCCAGGAGAGGTGGGTAACAAGAGTGGGAGATTTGCAGCCTTTAAGTGCATCCATGGTAGCATGCAAGAGAGCATTTAAAGCCATGATGTCCTGTGAGCAAATACAACTGTTTCTCACTTAGAATGAAGTTATCAGAATTGTGCCTTATATGTGACCCGTTAGGATTTCTCCTAAGCAGACTATTCTGCCAGTATTTCACTGTTAAAATGATACTCTATTCCTTAAAGCAGTTAATAAGTAGTTCCAACACAAAGCAAGAGCTTGAAGGAAGCAAGCTCAGCATCTTTCCCTTGGACTGCAATGAGGATAGGCTTGTTAGGAGCATTGGGGAGGATCTTACTGTCAGGCATAGCTGTTCCCAGAAACAGACACAGCATTTTGAGGATGAAGGCAGTTGCTGAGTTGTTTTGTGATGCACTCTGTACGTGTACTAAATCTCAAGCATTTAGCTGCATTTAGCAGTCGAGGAGCTGGACTCTTGGCAAATCAGTTTCTAATGGGATTTGTAAGAGCTGTACATCTTCTTACCTCCCTATTATACAAAAAAAAAAAAAAAAAAAAAAAAAAGTTTTTTAAGATATAAACTGTTGGGGAAAGTAGGAGCAACCTCTTAATTTTATCATCAGGCAGATGCTCTGCCCATGCCTGGAAAATAGTATGCACCAGTCTAAATCACTGATATATCTTTACAGATTGTTTTGGATGTGGATTAATGCTTTGGATCAAGCAAAACACAGCTTGCAAAACACTGTCTTTTTCAGAGTGGCATGTGAATGTCTGCATATCCTTGCAGAAATGATCACAGAAAATCCACTCGTGTCCAAAGATGGGTGACAGAAGACAGAATGTCCTTGATTACCGTGGGACACCCCACAAAACAATCACTTCATTTGTGAAATACCATTACAAGACTAATCCTGAGAAATAAACAGCCGTAATCTAAAAGCCATGATGTCTCTCTATCCCATTTCTCTGTTCCAAACTATACTTTGGATATCAGGAGACCCTTCCAGTATGATAATCTATGTCATGGAGACCTTGTAAAATGCTAGCAGAAGGATAAATCATCTTTAGAAACTAACTTGACCTGATTTACCCCACTGGCCAAGCACTTCATGAAGAGAACAGGAGATCATCAGCCCTAGATGATCCAGGAGGGGAGAACACAGCTCAAGACAGGGCAGAAGTCTTAATCTGGGGTGGAGGGAAAACAACAATCTACAAATTTTGAATGGATGAAAACCAGAAAAAGAATAGGTCAGATCAAAACACTTTGATCATTTAAAATCTTACTTTTCCAAGTTCATGCCTTAGAATATTTATATCTTTGCTAAGTTACAAAACAAAATCACTGTTTGAACCCACGACTCTGAAAGTGTTGAAATATTTCACCGGGATAATTGCCAAACTGCAATAAAAACAACAACAAAAGTTTAAAAGGTGCTTAGTCCACAGAAGAAAAAGTTTCCCAGAAAATGTGCAGGTGATTTCTGATTTCCCAATGAAAAATGAATATTAAATTGAAAAATTCTAAAATCTTCTTTTTTATATATATATTGATTTGGAGCATTGTTGGACCTATTTCATTTTTTTAAGTGGCATTTCTATTTTGCCAATTTAACTCCACTGGTTTCAGCAATGTAGCTTTCCTCTGTCTAGAGCAGTGTCAGGGAGGGAGAAATATGCTCTGAATTAATCTCAGCAACTGATAACAGGTTAAGAGAGAGGAGGGTGGGCCCAGTGGGCAAAGGACTCAATTTTTTGAAATGTACTTCTAAATAATTGATATCTTGTTTCAGGTCCCTCATATATACCACTGCTGCAGGACTTGTGCTTTCCATTGCTATTACATGTGTTACAAGCTCTCTGGATGAATAAAACTGACTCACTAAGGATCTAATCTAAATCCTGTTCATTTTTTGGCATGATTACACTCTCATTATAAGTCAAAGGGAAGAATCCTCTAACTTTCTGCCAGTTGCACAGGAAAAATTAGAAAAGTACGTTATTTAACTACTATTTTTGCAGAATCCATTTACATTATACAGGAATGGTGCAAGACAAGAACATTGTTTCAGACTTATTGTCCCAACTGATTGGGAGGTTCCAAGGAAGAGTTAGATCAATCTCACTGGATGCCCTGTTTCAAAACACAGAGATAGGTGGGATGGCACGAGTTGTCACGTTCAACATCTGCAACAACATCTGGTTCAGGAGGGTCCCCACAGCCCCTTGTTCCAACTTCTAGCTACTATTAGGATTAAAAGGTCTTGAATAAAAGACATAAAATAGCAGATATAATGAGCCACTGAGAGAGATTATTGCAGATATTGTTAGAGCCTACCAAAGGGACTTGTTAAATCTGACTCTTGACAATCCAGGAAAAAGCCTGTATCCTAAAGAAAAGTTGGTCTGAACTGGGAGAAAAATAAGCACCTTATAACCAAATTTGGCAATTAGTTCAAACACAAGAACTCTAATTATAACACAGAAAGAATAATGCAATAGCCTGTCTTGCAGATACTCACTTGGGCCTAAACACAGAGCCCTAAACATAGCTGCAGCTCAAACCATCATGAGTAATGCTATCAGCCTTGTTGTCGCTACGCTACGTCATTTTTTTGCTATTCTTTAAGGACATCTGTATCATATATCTGTACAGTACATCCTACAGCAGCAGCTTGATGGAGGCTGGCAGGTTCTGTCCAAGTGCTGAACAGGTAGCTATTGCTTCACAGATTTTACTATTCAACATGTGCATAAGATAAGTATCCTTTTGTGAAAAAAGTTTTTTTTTTTTTTCTGGGCAAAACATGGCATTATAACCAAACATACAAAAATATTTCTTATTGTTTTGCCCAATCCAACTAGGATCACGACCCTAGCACAGATAAAAACAATTGCAGATTGATAGTGACATTAATAGTTGTTGGGTTTTTTTACTCAGTTTCTAGCACAAAGTTTACTTAGAGCTGTTTGAGATATCCTAGGAAGTCTCTTGAGCATCCAGCTACCACTTCAGAAGAGCATGGGTCATCTCATAGTTGTGACATTTCTCAGCCTTGTGCCAATGTCTCAAATACACCAAGGCATCACAAAAGATATTTACATTCATGTGTATCTCCTTCGGTGAGTTCACTCACGGGGAATCCCATTTATTCTGATTGTTCTTACTTTTCCTAGACTATCCAGGAGGTTCTGTGAGAAGTTTTCTAATTCTCCATAATGTACCTGTACCAGCAAGATGTCCATCCCAAAGGCAGGAAGACTCTGCAGAGAGGAGATTGGGGCAGTTCACATTTGAAGACAGCCCTTGGGCTCTCTGCAGATTTGCATGCTTGTTGTCAAATCATGATTTCAAATTCTTTTTCACACCCATGGGTCAGCTAAAATGACAATATCCTTCTTTTCCATTCTTCTATCCTTCTTATCCATTCTCCAAGGGGTGATCTAATGTTTATTCATTTTTCATTGGTGAACAAGCCAAGGAGAAACTACTTTTTATATGAGACCATCAAAAGGTCAGAGTGCCTCTTTATCATGGCTGATTTCCAGAGTGCTTTCAGAGTAGCTGCTTATTATCTGAAATATTCAGATGCTAAGTATAACTCTTAAGAAATTCATAACAGAACTAGGAAATGCAACCAGACACTCTAACCATCATACTTTCCTTTCTCTCACAACCAGCTAGAGAGAGTTTGATGTCTTGACATGATGCCTCTTCTACCTCCTTCCCTGAAACCCTTAAAGGGTTTGTGAAGAATAGAGGATTTCTCCCCAGGAACCCAAAGCTCTTTAATCTCCTCCTGAACATGATTTAATCTGTAATTTCTCATCAGTGGAGACTGGTTACTTTGAGGATTCAATTTTCTCCTTTTTATTAAAAGAGGAGGGATTGTTGAAATTCAAGCTATTTCTCACTTTGAGATGAACAGGAGGTGGCTCTCAGATAATGCAGAGAGGGCAACTTAGAAGTGTCACTTGTCATCAACAGATGTGCGAACCTACTGCAGCAAGTCCCCATTCCTCCATACCTCAGCTTCCTTCCTGCTAATTGTACCCTATATATTAAATGAGCATATTAAGCCTCGATTCACTGACAGGCTTTGGGGATCCAAAATATTACTCATTGACATGATAGAATTCCAACTTGTCTGGGAAAATTAGAAGGTAAAATCTGTCTCAAGGTATTGATCTGCCTTTTCCAATTGGCATATCATCCATCACTGTGCTCCTATGCTCCTCCTGAGATACTGAAGTCTTTCTGTCCTTCCTCTGTAACCTTTAATTTCTTTGTTCCTTTATCTGCTGCTGCTCTACATAATGCTTCAGCTCCAGAATGCGTCTGCAGCTGGAGGCATGTTGAATTCTATGCAAGTGTGAATAAACTGATGTATCATGTCTGTGCCTCTCCCACCAGACACAAAACCGTAACGGAACCTAGCAAAAATTTCAATAGGAAATTACTATGTATGTCCAGGGGTGAGGAGGAAGGACAAGTTATTTTGGAGCTATACCATAAAAGAGGATTTACAGCCTCACCCTGACTAAATTGCATGATCTCTGAACTATCATGTGTGTCAACACAAGTCTTAATAGATATGCTAATATGTCCTGAAAATGCACCCAATGCCTGGTGAGAAGGTGAGTGGTGAGATCATGGTCCACAGGATGGGATTTTCATCAGGTCCCATCCAAAATAGGGTTATGATCCCCGATTGTGGGATTTATCGCAACAATTAACAACTGCAAAATCAAGGGAATTCAGTTTTTCTCCCATATTTGGAAAGTGGCTGAACTTCTACAGTGCCTCAGCCTTTGTCCTGAAAATGGGGATTAATTTCTACTCTATTATGGAGAACCACAGATCCCATTGCCAGGGGACTCCTCGAGGATTTCCTTTTGTTGCACAGTAACTGCAATATACAGTGATAACTTTGTTTTCTCATGTTACTTGCTCAAGTGGAAGAGATCATCATTCACTGTTGCCAGGATCAGTCTGTCTTCACTGCTATCAGTGTTCCCAGTACAGTATAGCACTAGATATTTTCCATGTGTCAAATTTTCTTACTCTTTTTGTCATAATTTTTCAGATACAACTTAGTCCAGTTTGACATTCTGATCAATATATATGTGAAAAAATCATGAATTATCTCTTCGGTCAGAAATGGTAGACTTCAGCGTAGCACAGACTGCAGCCTAGCTGAAGAATATTTAAGAAGAATTTATTTCAGAATATTTAAGAGGAAAGGTATATGCATAGGAAATCATTTTCAGTCATGAAGCTATAATTGATATTACTTACTAGTTGACACGTTCCTTTCACATGTTCTCATTATTAGCATGTACCTTATTCACAGTACCTTACAAATTGCTTTTGCAACATTTTTGAATGGAAAAAGAAAAGGAAGATGAAGAGGAAGAGAGGTAGATAACCAAGATGATGACAGACAATGGAGATGGTAGGATTTAAACTATCACGCTGCCAAAAGCAGGTATCTGTGTCAGTGTTCAGATGCTCTGAACAACACCATCTCTGTCTCTCCACAAACCAGCTCATCATCACCTACAGAAAGGCACACAGCATAAGTTGGAAAAAAATGGGAGCATCTCTAGAGTACAAACTCAGGGCTTGATTCTCCTGCCCACACATAGCTATTTTGTGACATTCAAGGGATGTCCAAGATGTACACAGGGGACTAGATTGTAGAGCATAGGACTCAAAGGGTATTGTGCCCTTCCAGACCCAAAGACAGAACCAGGTAGTTTCCCCAAAGCATCTTCAAGGACCTGTCTGCCTGTTTGCAGACAACTGCATAGAGACTGTACGTTTAGTCATACCAGTCCCTAAATTTCTAGCTTTGATCAGCTATTTCTCCTTAGTGAGCTACTTCTCCTTCTCTAGACCTTACCCCTGTTCAAGGGTCTGGAGTATAGATATTACAAGGAGCAGATGAGGGAGTTGGAGTTATTTAGTCTGGAGAAGAGGAGGCTCAGTCTCCTCTCCTTACCACTCTCTACAGCTACCTGAAAGAAGGTCATAGTGAGGCAGAGATCAATCTCTTCTCTAGAATAACTACAAATAGAAGAGGAGGAAATGGCCTCAAGTTGCACCAGGGGGGTTTCAGCTTAGACATCAGGATGAATTTCTACATGGAAAGAGTAGTCAAGCATTGGAACAGGCTGCCCAGGCAAGTGGTGACTTCTTGAGTGGTGACTCAACATTGAGTGGTGACTCAATGGTGACCATTCCAGGTAGTGTTCAAGAAACGTGTAGATCGAGCACTTAGAGAGAGAGTTTAGCAGGTATGGTGGAAGTGAGTTTATGGTTAGACTGGATGATCCTGAATGTCTTTTCCAACTATAATGATTCTATAATTCTATGATTCTAAATAAATGAGATGAATCCCACCTTTCCCAGCTTTATTCCTGCCATAATTTTGACATCTACATCCTTAGAGACAACAATTCCCAAGTGTTTTAACCATGTAAAATACTCTGCAGGCTATCTTCAGTTATCTTTAGTTGAATGACCTGAGCTGTTGCATTATTTTTAATACAAAAATATGGATCACTTCAGTGTGATTATTTATAAAAGAAGAAATGGAGGCATCTAAGTATGGAAAATTGTAGATTCTCAAAGCTGCTGGCATTAAAAATATAATCAGGAAAGTTTGTCTGGGCACACACTGTGTGAAGTGAGAACATTTCACTGTTATCAGACAGGTTGCTAAATGACCTTTAAGTTCTATTTTTTTCCCTTTCCCCAGCAAGGCACATTTAACTTTGCATAGTCTCCTGAATAAAAATCTCTCTAATAATTACATTTTCTAGCTCCTGTGCATTTGTCCCTAGATGACTCCTAAGTAAAGCCTACAGAAGCTGCAGAAAGCTCAGTTAGTTAAGGCCATTTTAGACTGCAGCCTTGGAGAAAAACAAATTACTCACTAGAGGTGAAAATGACCTGAGGACATTGGCTCTCCAGTGCAGTAGAGGACACAAGCTGACTCTTTGCATAGGACTGTTTTTATTCTACAGTTTTATGCTCTAGGTCCAGGTTCTGGGGCTCTCCTTTCCCTCATTGGTTATGAAAACAACCTCCAAGTCTGCATAGGATTTCTCCAATTACAGATTACTCACATTACAGTAACCCAATGGCTATTTGTTATTACCCTATTTGTTATTACCCTACAAAGATAAAATTATCTCTGTTGGACATGTAAAGCAGGCCTCAAGAGGTCCTACAGTTGGTATGAAAAAGTACTTCTCAGCGCCTCCCAGCTCCCTCATTAATATACTATGAGGTAGTGATTTCTAGCTGTTTCATGAAGTCAGTGTAATAAACTTACAGAAAATTTCCTATGTCCATCTCTAGTTATCACAGTTGCTTCTGCTTATATTGTTATTTTCTGCTGAACTTCTCATCAAAAATCAGTTTCACAAGGAGAGATATGGCACAGTATAGGTCAAAGTTCTTGTTCCACTCTGCCAAAAGATGTTTCATATGCTAAGAAATGGATGTCTTATTTCTTCAAGACTGTCCAGCAGCAGATATAATCTCTCTTCCGCGGACCATGGCAAGCCATCTACTGGTAAATCTCAGGATAACCATGCTGGTTATGCAAGTGAATGCTCATCACAATAAAAACAACTTCCCAATGAAGGTCAGATGAACAGTGACACATGGAAAAACCCCAGTAATCTAATCAGTGTGAATGGAGCACCTGGGGATCTGATCAGTGTCTATAAATACCTCAAGGGAGGGAGTGAGGAGGATGGGGTTGGCCTCTTTTCAGTGGTGGACAGTGATAGAACTAGAGGAAAGGACCACAAACTGAAGTACCAAAAGTTCCTCAGGAACTTAAGAAAAAATTTCTTGACAGTGAGGGTGACAGAGCCCTGGAACAGGCTGCCCAGAGAGGTTGTGGAGTCTCCTTCTTTGGAGATCTTTAAAACCCGCTTGGACGCAGCCCTGTGCCACATGCTCTAGGTGACCCTGCGTGTGCAGGGGGTTTGGACAAGATGACCTCTGAGGTCCCTTCCAACCTTAAGCGTTCTATGATTCTATGATTCTGCTTTTGCATTCAAAGCAAGAGCAAGAAAAATATATCTTGCTGTTTTTTTTCCAGTTTGTTTTCAAGACACTTTGGTTACCAGCAGCCTTCAGGCAGCTCCCTTTATAATTAGGACAGTAGTACAGATATGAAAGAAAATTAAATAAGAAATATAGCCACACTTGACATGCTTCCGGAGAAAGACTGGCTTCATTATTATAGTTATAAATTCAACACTGAAGATACAAACAGATTTTCCAGGACCAAAACATTTCAAAAGCAGTGTTAATTCATGTTTTATTGACAGAAAATGATATTGTGTCTTTCCTTTGAACATGTAAGTTCAATTAAATTGGCTAGTTGCTGATGTATTGTTTTGTCATGAAGTAACGTTTCATACTGTAGATCCTTCATGCTCTGGGTCATAATTCTCTTTATGATTTTTTTTCTTCTCATCTTGAAACACACACAAAATTATTTTAAGTCGTGCTGGATAGGAAGCATATATCCCACAGGGATTACTATTTATTTGTTATTCTCAATCTTCCTTTCATTACTGTAAGATAGGTAATATAGATTAAAGTTATTTTCAAATAATACTTACCTATTTTTAGGGCATTTGCCTCCTCCTGAAGAAGGAAGAATAAAGAGATGAAAAGAAAGCTACTGAGAAATTCAGAAGGGATCCTGTAGAGAGGGCAGTGCTCAAAAAGGACTCTCAATCTAGCTTCTGTGAGTTTTAGTCTTTCAGTAATACAAAAAGATGGACAGACCTATTAACTAAGAATGTCTGAGAGCCCAAGACTTAGCAAAAAAAAAACCACTTGCATTAAAGTAGACTTCTGAAAACACCTGCACACACATTAAGGACCACAGAAATAAGTGAAAAGTTCTAGGAAAACTTTTGGCAGCAATTTGAAATAAGACCTTTTCTATTCTTATAATAACTGTGTAATAACAGCTGCTAGGGTTCAGAATCAGGGCTCCAGCCCTATACAGCCATAACATCTGATTTAAAGAGATTTCACATTCTATATTAGTTCCCATTTTTTTACAAATTATTAGATCATACATGCAACAAAAAGCTGTGGTATTTGTTGATCTGTTGTAGCTGATCTAGCAAAGACTAACTTTGCAATATTTCAGAGGTTTGCAAGTTAATTTCAGTTCCAACTGACTTTCAGGAAGCCAGGATTTCCGCCTGTGTGTTTCATAAACAAGTGACAAGTAGTTATAATAGTACTTTGGCTATGCTGAGTACATCAGGCCTACACACACTGGAAAAAGAAAAAAATATACCAGATTTTCTAGTTTTCTATATTTTTTAGTTAAAATGTAGCTATCCCACATCTATAAACTATATAAGTTAGCAATAAGGAAAGTCTCGAAAATATGCCTTGTTGCTGTTAGATCACAGACTCATGGGACAGTGTGGGCTGGAAGACGTCTCTGAAGATCATCTGGTCTAACATCCTTGCTCAAGCAGAGTCACATAGAGTGCACAAGTTTGAGTATTTCCAAGGATGGAGACTGCACCTTCTGGACAGCCTATACCTCACTCATAGTGAAGGAGTGTTTCCTTGTGTTCCTGTGCAATTTTCTGTATTTCAATTTCACAGACTCACAGAATGTTTAAGGTTGGAAGGGACCTCTAGAGATCATCTAGTCCAACCCCCCGTTCCAGCAGGGACACCCAGAGCACGTGGCACAGAGTGGCATCCAGGCAGGTTTTGAAGACCTCCAGAGAAGGAGACTCCACAACCTCCCTGGGAAGCCTGTTTTAAGGGTTCTGTCACCCTCACAGTGAAGAAGTTCTTCCTCACATGGAGATGGAACTTCCTGTGTTTCAACTTACATCCATTGTCTCTTGTCCTATCATTGGCCACCACTGAGAAGAGCTTGGCCCCTTCCTCCCTATATTCCCCCTTCAGGTACTTATACATATTAATCAAATCACTAAAATTGTCAAATTAAATACTGAAGCTTGAGAAATATAGTTGTTTACCTCCATAAAGCCTCTATGAGGTGAGATAATGCAGTGGATTACGAGTAGAAAGTGACAGTTTGGCATACTCAAAATGAAGATCCCAGAGCCTGTGCAGAGGGCAGAGCTGGGCACGGCTCTCCTTTTCCAAAGAGCTCTCATTCAAGCCTTTCCTGCAAGAGAGATCAACTCTAAATGAAGTGTTTGGGGTTAATTTTTCCAATTACATTTATTCCTATGTTCTAAATATACATGAAATTTTATCATTTGACATATTTTAGCATAACAGCAAATCCAGCTTAAAGAGAAATATAAAAGATGTTTTAAGGCCCAAAGGCTGTTTCCATGAAGCTGTGAATCAGTTAATTGGAGTTGTACCATGGAAGTGAAGAGGTTGCTTTCACCTTCACCTGTAATTGGGTCAGAAGATAGCATAGTAATGACAACAGACACTACCTGCCATACTAAAGCTAGACAGTAAGTTCTTTTCGCACATAATTGTTTTAAAGCTCCTGAGTTTCCAGGGAAGTCCATGCTTCTGCAAAATCAGATATGAGCTGCATGAGGCCTCCACATCAGCCAGTTGTTAAGATAAACTTCACTTCAGAAGTACTAGGCTGATAAACCCCACTGTTAAAAACACACATGGACTGTCTCTCTGTTTTTATATAGGAATCTGTCAGTATCCTACTCTCAAGGAGAAGTTTTTTCACTGTCCTCTGAAATACACAGTATTTTTAACTTTAGTGTTCACAAAGCCTTGTTGGCATAATTAGTGATAAATAGGCAAAGAAAATTTGATTCTCTTTGTCATTCAATTGTATTATTTTTTAAAAAATATATTAAAAAGATGCATATATATATATTTGTATGCAAATACAAGATGCAAATACATATTTGTTAAATACTGTGTCTTCTGTGTGATTTGTCACATTGGATAAAGCCTTTCTTAATTGTACCCCTGAAAGTGGAAAGTCACTTCAGTATTTCTAATCTGATAATACTTAATCAACTTAAACTCATTGATTTTTAGATGAGCTTTGTATTCAATAGTGTTCCTCCATTTTGTTATATACGTAATTCTTTTTCAAATTTTAGAGAGATTGTTAGGGCAGAAATGAGGCTATTTCATCAGACCTTTTAATCCCTTCATGATTTCATTGGTCTAGATACTGTGCTGCCATCGAGTAACGGTCTTTTTTTTTTTTTTGCCTGCATGTTTCTGAATGTTCAAAACAACTACTAACACACAAGAATTAATATAAAACCTGGTTACTTTTTGCAGGTGAAGCCTCACAGATATTCAAGGAGAATAAAATAGATAACCATTGCTTTTCTTCCTTTTAAAAATACTACTTTCACCTGTTCCTATCTCCATGCAAAGATTGCACTCCAAATGCAAAGCCTGTAAACAATTGACTAGGAACAAATCAAGAGTATGTATTTTTCATTACTGTGCTTCAAAGAAGCACAGCAAAAAGGAAAAAAAAAATGTTCTGTGGGAGCATGTGGAGTTCTTTTTTCTCAGTCATTTCTTAGTGAAGTCAAGTGCAATACTTTTTGGACAACAAAACCTCTGTATTTAAAACACATAAAATTCAGTTGCATAGCGCGTTGCTGAGCACATTTAAAATATGGTTTAAGCACATTTGTGCCCCGTCCTTCCAGCTGGTATGCAATCCTGCAGGCCTTTCATCTAGGTTTCTATATAATGCCTAGTATTAGAACTAAACAGACTGAAGATTTATCGGAATTATAAAAAGTCTGTTTTGTTGTTGTTGTTTGTTTGTTTATTTGTTTTTTTTTGGGGGGGGGGAGGAGAATATATATTTGGGGGGAACAAGGTGTGTAGATTCTAATGGAATTCAAAAGTCACTTTGAAATGTACTATTTTTATTCCAGAGGGGCTATGACAGGGCTGCTAAAACTCTATTCACTGGCTTTATTTCTTACTCTGAACTGAGGCAATTTAAAATAAGTTTATCTCATTGCAGCAAGTAGGATCTGTTATGGAGCAAGAAAGAAACTGGTATCCACTGGGACATCTGTGGCAGTCTAGAAGCTCCTAGCAAAAATAATCATTGGTCCTGTAAGGACATATGAAAAGGTGAGCTGAGGTGCCAAGAATCTAAATAAATTAACAAGAAATAATTGATAGTAGATAAATAAATACAGTTGCGTACCATGGAATTAATGTCCAAACAGGGTGAGTTAATGAAATTGCACTCTAATTAAACTCTATCTCTTACCTTTTCATTGTTTTCCTAAACTGCAAGGCAAGAAAAAGATAAATTTGCTTTTGCTTTTTTTTTTTTTTCTTTTTACACATCTTTACGTTATACAGCATTATTTTCTTTAAGAAAGGATTTCTACCGAACTACAATTCACAACCTCCAAAAAAGGGAACAAATTAAAATCATTATTCAGTAATCTTTGAATTTAGTTGTTCTTTCCACGTCAATACATGACATTGAATGTACACGTTAACTGTGTGTCTGTCTCCTGTTGTCATTTTTGACAACAGATTCTATCCTAAGATTTACTAGAGCGCTCTTGACATTCTTATGAAGACTTTAACATTTCCAAGAGGCTGTTTTTTAAAGTCATTCAGGAAATCTGTATTTATTTGATGGATGCTAACATTACTTAAAGGGTAATTAAAATCTTGTCAGCTTGTGAAAAATGTTTTTTTTTTTATGTTGAAGCCATCATAAGATTCTTCAGGGTGACAAGAGCACAGTAAGCTCTAATTGGATCAGATTAGAGGCAATAATTGTATTTCAGACAGTCACATGTACCCAGAACTATAAAAATCTCTGGCAACTAAAGCAAGAGTCAGGTGGAGGAAGTGCCTAAAGTGTGAAATAATTCAAGATTAAAAATTTGCTAAATAACTGATCTAAAATTTGCTTCATAACTGAAATATAAAGTATCATTCTCTTGAAGTAATAGTAATATTTGATGAGGAGGCTGGCCAGCAAGACCACAGAATCACAGAATCACAGAATATTCAAGGTTGGAAGGGACCTCTAGAGATCATCTAGTCCAACCTTCCTGCTC
>JAVCKT010083593.1:0-14736 GCA_032273925.1 Rhynchotus rufescens
CCTATGCTCCCAAGACAAATTGTAGTCAAAAAATCACTAAAAAATCTTCTCTTGCTTCGGTTACGAAGTAATGCCAATCTACGTTTGCAGCATAAGAAAAGCTTTCATAGTCAGGCATTGGTTCCATTAAAAAAATTATGTTTTCACATTTTCATCTGCTCACACAGAGCTTAGTGCAAGGCAAAATCCTAAGCCTAGGCAGCTGGAATCTTTCATACAAGATAGCATAATGGGGAAAATCTTAACATCCTCAAAGTTTTCCTCCATTCGCCAGTGTTTATAAATGCTATAAAATTACCTTCGTGAGGATTTGACCTCACATTAGTTGTCAGTGGCTGAGTAGCATCAGATCATGTATCATTTTTCGTACAAAAGTGGTGCTCTTAGAGAGCTACTGAGACTACATTGTCAGAAGTAAATTCTTTAGTTTTCTATGGAAAATCTGACCTTTGTGTTGTCTTGATAAATGCATTATGAGCAGGCATGAACTGTAAATAGTTTGGGTTTTTTTCCACAAATTCAATTAAAGCAGCAATTATGTATAGACAAAAGGTGGCAGAAGAGATCATATGGCTGGAAACTAGCTTGAGGTTAAAAATTTCCATCTGTAGAAGAAAATGAAAAGTGCATTCAGAGGGATATACTGAAATCCAGATTTAACGTTTTACCTGCATTTAAGTTTTAGATTACAGGGGCACATTTATACCCCATTATCTGCTGCACTCCTGGGACCACTTCTGCACAAGCAAGTTAATATATGAAAATCACTCTCTTGAAGCCTTTCAGAAAATATATTTTTATTAAACACTTTTTTTTTTTTCTCTCATAAGACTGTGGCAGAGAGTCATGAATAGACTCCACAATGGTGAGACCAGAACCAGGTTTCACATTTTGTTAAAATATAGGTCACCTAAGCAAGTAATATAAACATTATATGTGTCAGAGTTCTAATTTGGAAGAAATCTATAATTTCTTGGATCAAAGGATTCTGTATAAATGGCATATTTTTAGAGTAGCTTTTAGGGTATGATCTTAGATATACCATTTTCAAAATGTAATGCAATGTTATAATAGAAAAGGATAGTGTAGATATTGTTTTGTAGGTGAGACTAATGAGTTATATGGGGCATAGAAGGAAATTATAGAATAACAGATTGAGAACAGATGTTAGAATCAGTTTTTTCACTGAGAGAATAACAACATGTTAACAGCCTAATGGGTTAAGTTGATAAAGCAAAAACCATATGATCATTCAGGATCTAAATTAGATCCACCTTTGGAGGAAAATGAATTTATAAATGTATCGTCTTGGCAAATTAAATTATCTCTACTTATTTCATAAAAATATTATAAAATAAGTTCTAGTATATCTTTATATTCACATTGTTTTTCACAAGATTCAGATCACAAGATTATAGTATAGAGAGACATCTTACTAAAGTGAAGGAAAAATGAAAATGTTTTAGTTAAGATTCGGAAAACTTTTGTATTTTCTTTCCACTTATTGGCTTCATAGAAAATAGTACCTTAAAAGGAGTGACAAAAATAACATGGTATCTTTGAACAGTGCTTCGTCTGTAATATTATTTGTTCCATATATGACCACAAAGATAAATATTAATCTTTCAGAATTATTGATGAAATTAAGTAGTCTGTGGTTTTAAAAAAAATTCTTTGCGCACCTCCAAGGTGGATGTTATATAGTACTGTTACTTTGATATTGTTTTGTTTCAAGTGTGGAAATATGTCATGTCAACCATTCATAATGCTGAAAATAGCTGTTTTTAATAGCACTCAAAAATGTTCAAAGTATTTCCACTTCTTTTTTATTCTTTAAGGGCATAAAAAATAGGTAAAGCTGGAATTTTTAGTTAAGTATCTGGCCTAGAATAGTGATTTCTACTTAATTAACTGTTGTTAATTGTTTTCAAAGTCTTACAGAATGAAGTCAGGCATTTATGATATTACCTTAATGCTTATTTGGCATACTACGGGCCGTAATGAAGAGTTTATATCATTCACAGAATCACAGAATCTCAGAATGGTTGAGGTTGGAAGGGAGCCCTAGAGAATATCATTAAGATATCTCTGTTCAAAGTTACACTTTCATCTTTTTAATTCTGGTAATGCTGCTATATTTTTGGTCTGTGAGGTTGTGTTTTGATGGTATATAGTATCTAACATTGTTGTTCCTGGAAATGCACCTGCTTTTTGAGATCACAGGGTAGAAGCCATGTTATGTAAAGAATTGATCTCACTCTGAAACTCACTCTCTAGCTACAAGGTCTTAAAAGATTTTAATGGGTTAACTATATCCTAGAAGCTTAGTGCCGGATCACCTATTGTCTTTACTTATACAGCCAGGATAATACTAGCATAAAAGCATAGTGACAATTTATAATCTGTGTCTGACACTGTGGCCAATTTAATGGACAAGTCATTATGAAACGCTACTTCATCCAGATTAAATGTGTGAGTTGGCATCAGGGTTGAAATGATTATGTAACTGTCACATAATGGTATCTGAGAAACAACTCTTGATAAATATATGATATATGCATTCTTGGGTGAACACAAATGCAGTGATTATCATGCTGGGATTTAAACAACATACTCAACTTTATTTTATGGCGATTTGTTTTGTAAATATAACACTTCTATAACTCCTTCTTTATGTTTCCATCTGCCTCCAAGTTGAGATATGAAAGCTTTATAAAATTAGGGCTTGAATTCAATGACACTCTTTCAACTGACTTGTAAAAGACCTGAATAAAAAGCTCATTAAAGTCAATGAGAAATTTCTATTGGCTTTAATGGGCTTTGGGTAAGACTCTTTATGAGTTAAGCTTCACAATCCAGTGTAAGGGCAAAAAGGCTATTATTCTCCTTATCTTGCTGGGAAACCTGAGACACAGATAGGTTAAGTATTTTGTCATAAAACTTTTTTTTTTTTTGGTTCAATATAATCATATCCTAGCCCTTCTTATTCTGGTATATATTTTAAAAATACATTTTAAATGTGTTTGCTCTCAAAATTAAATTTAGTTGAACTATGTGGCTTTTTGTTTAACATGAGTTCAAAGTTTATGAGCTTCAAATGTATAAATTGCTTTTAGTCAACATTACTGTAAAAACTGTTCTTATGATTGTCCATATAAGCAATTCTGTACTGTAAGTTCTTATCTAAAACAGATTCTTGTGTTTACCCACTTCATCTTTCAGCTGCACAGACTTGTAGGCTGTGACTGGAAAACTCAACAGACTTTTAGAATGATATTCAAAATAAGTGAATATGCTGACTCTGCTGATTATTTTAATTTGCACTTCAAAGACAGTCATAATCTCTTTAGAATATAAAACAGAAATGGTTTAACTCTTAACTCTCAATGGGCAAATTCAGTTAATAACTGGCAGAGCATGGTCTGTTATTTTCTTAAACAGATCCAGTATTTACCTCTGTAATTACTGAGTTGGAATATAATAGTCAAAATTAGAAAGAGTGAAAAGTTCATTAGATATTAAGGTGAACTGAAATATGATCCTTTCGGTCAAGTGAAGTGCGTGACTTCTAATAAGGGAAATATTCTAACCTAGACATTTACAAACTGTGAAAAATAACCTTTCATCACATGCTCAGTCTTCTTCTAAGAGAGGTTCACATGATCCAATGCCACAGAGAGAAGGACAGATAGCTTTTTGGAGCTCTGTATTACTTACATAACAGGAGAATGCCACATATGTTAGGCCACATAACACAGAATCCCACATATCCTAAAAGTGCAAATCATCATGGTGATGATCTTGCCATCTGTTGAAGCTTTCATTTATGAGCTATAAACTAGTGCAAGAATCACATATCATGCTGAAATGCCACAGCCTCTGTGGCAAAAGGTGGGAAGACTTTAGCAGCACACAGCAATTCTTAACAACAGTGTTTAACAGAACTGTGTTCAGTTAAAATTGCAGGGGAATGTAGATAGGCATGGCTCATGCTTCCCAGGAAAAATTCTGCCAGACTCTTGGAATACACTTTTGCATCATCTTACCCCAACAAGGCATGTGGAAGGCTTAAGACACATTGGTGTAGTAGAAGAACGCTGATGGTTTTTTCTCCAATCCTTATTTTTCATAGTTTAGAATGAAATCTAGAGAAGATAGTGGAGCCTTGTGAAAAAAAAAATGTGTGATTTTAGCAAAAATAAACATATCTCTGCTTATCATAATAAAACTAGTGTAGGTGAGGATAATAGTAAGAGTGGGTGGTAAGTGACAGTGAAGGCTGGGAATAACCTGCTGGGGACTATGGATGCACCAATTTTCTTGCTGGTGTAGCAGCTTCTTCTGCTGCCTTTTTGAAGCAATGTGACCAGCTCTACCTACTAATTGCACCTTCATTTTGCTCTGGATCTGTGACATTTCTTCTTTTTTGCTCTTGATAATAAAGAAGAAACAAAGGTGTGTTAACACAGTACGTGTAATGCAAATATGCAATCAATGACATTCCATTATATTTATACCTGGCTACTGGCAAAAATGAAACAGGTAAAATTATTTACAATCTGAAAAAAGACTTTGCATATGGAGCTTGAATTTACCAGTAGTAAATATTATGAATGCACAGCTTGAAATTGTAAAAGTCTATGATGAATAAAAATGAATAAATATTCATCGTGATGTTATGATGAATAAAATGGATGGGACATTATGTATTATGACAGATGATAAATAAACCTGGAAGAATAAATATGCCTGAGCATGTTATAGGAGAGAGACATTTGGAATAGTGGCTTCTCTATTCTTCACTGCAAGAACTGCTAAAGGGCAACCCTTGATAATAAAATTGAGTTGCCTCACCATTCCTTAAAGAACACAAAGAGCCACTGTCTTGGCCAGCTACCTTTACAGGATAAAGAACAAAAAAATCTTCTGTGAGTGTCCTTATTTCTTTAGAAAGTAGAATATTTAGTCAAATTCTTGTCTAAATGCATAAAAATTAATCTTTCAAACAGCCTGGCTATCATCAAACCAGACAGGGCTTTATCTCTCTGCTATATGTATTTGCCCAAAACATTCCTAAAAATATAGTCAGAAAACTTTTCATTATTTTTGTTATTCATTTTTAAATTAATATAAGCACAATGCAAAGTATTATATATTCTTTAAGCACAGCATAGAGAGCTTTTTAGCTAAAAGCTCTTGATTGAGTCAATTTCTGTCTGATATAATGGTCCTGCAGACTCATAACGTAGCTGAAGGTCTGGAGTTTTATCTTGGTTGCATCAAACCCTAAGTTTAACAGATTCTAGATAGTTTTCTCTTGACAGCATTATTTTTAATTTACTTTTGTTCAAAATCCTTCAGTCATTTTTTCCATGGATGCATGTACCAACTCCAAGCACAATGAATTATTCATCCAAATATTTTGCAAATATTTATGGAGAACAAATACTTTAAAAGGATTTCTCAACCACATTAAAAAAAGAGAATGTTAGGCTGAACAGCCTACATCTCTTTTTGGCATCTCTTACATTCATATGGACTTTAGAAAAGAAATTGATATGAAATATTAGAATAGATCAGTGAACTGTCATAATCACACTAATGTTTTTAATTAACTAGTCTAAACAGTTCTATATTCAAATATATATCAATTTGCTGAACCTTTGCATCAGTACATCAACTTTTTTTTTTTTTCCCCGCCATGGAGGAATTATATTTCTTTGAGGTTACAGCTCAGCTTGAAATACCCTTGTATATTATAAACCACTCTGCAGAACTTATACCATTATGTCCTCTAAATAGCATCTCATGAAATATTGAATTTAATAGAAATCAGACACAAAAGAGTCTTTGCTGACATTTCTATGGTTTAACAGTATAGGGAATTTTGATTCATGCTGTCATTCTTACCAAGATTTGCTAGGATGTCATTAAAAATCCAGTGAATATGCTTGTGTCTGTCTGGTTTTAGTTCCTTGTTCATGGAACATTGTGAAATCTCAGCCACTGACAACTAAAATATTTGTGAGATACTAGGTGAAATAACCCTTGAATTAAGGATTGAAGGAGATCAAGATTTTAGTTCAGGCAATGTAATAGTAAAGACTTATATTTCTTGCCTCCTAAAGCTAGAGATCTGAAGAAGATTAATAATTTGCATTTTACAAACATGAATCTTGCACCAATCATAAATCAAAATTCAGAAAGAGAGAGGAAGGGAGAGATAAGAGAGAGAGAAAGAACGAGAAAGAAAAGGAAAAGAGAAATAGAGGAAGAGAAAATGAAAGATCTCCTGTAGATGTTGTTGTATTTCAGCTGATGGAAGTCACGTAATGTTAATAATGAAAATATATCCTGTGTCAGTCCAAAAAAACTGAAAAACAATCCTTTCAAAATTTTATGATGTTAAAAACGAGTTATATGGTAATTTTTTTAAAAGTCATTCAATGGCATTTCTTAATAGTAAAGTAAATGGTCTCTGCAATCATTGCCATTGGATTAATGTATGGTAAGCAGTACTTATGCAATCTTGCATGTTGTTAGAGCTTATTAAACACTTTAGTCAGTGGTTGTGAGAATTACTATGTGTAGAATAAGGTTTTATCTTGGAATATGGCCAAGAGAGGAAACTGAAGAGCTACCAGCCTTCACAAATTTACTTTTAGATCACTACAGTGGGACTGAGCTTTCTTTATGGTTAAGCCTGTCAGAATCTCAACTTCCTCCTGACCCCTTAAAGAAACACATGAGAAGAAATGGAAGACTAGAAAATCCAGTTTGCCAGCAGTTTAATATTGCTTATTCTCTATTACACTTGATCATATTCACGTATTTTCCAATTATTGAAATTAAAGATCAAGTTCAGTTTAATTATTAAAATTCATGATTTGTATAATTCAGGTGCCAAAGTACCTGAATTATATATAAAAAGTGTACACTTTTGAACTGCTGCATGACAGATGTGAAACTGGTTTACGACATTGAATTTTGTTCCTGTACATACTGTATGAAATGAAAGCCAGAAGAAGCCCATGATGAAAACAAGATGTAATGCAGTAAACATTCCTATCAGAGAAATATGAGGGGGAGCAGAAGTAACTGCTTAAACTGCTTACAAAATTCTCTGTGAATCCCCTATTTTTACTCTCAGGCTGATAATTTCTGTCTTCTGAATTTTTGTCCAAAAGGCCATTCGGTATTTCTTTTAGGCAACAAGATCTTATTTTCTAGACATCTCTCTCTAACTGCAGGAATACCAACTAGCAGCAGCAGAGGTGAATACAGCTAATGAAGATCTTTGATAATGCAGTAGCACATGCAGTCAGCATGAGGAGGATGGAGTCAGCTTGTCTATGCTAAGAAGCTTTTCTTGTCTTAAAAGCATTTCCTGTCACTGATATATTGATATCCTTTATAAATTGGAGGCTTTTACAATGGCTCTGTCAATTCAAATGAGGATTTTAAAATAAAGTTCTCAAGGATGGTAAAATGGAGGCCAATTTTGTATAGATGGCTCCAGGAAAAGTACTGCTCAGCTGTTCCAGTAAGGACCTGACACAGCATGATGAAAGAAAGAGATTCCTCTTGGGGAATACCACAGGGAGGAGATGAAAGTGTCTGGAAACTGGCCATTTAGGAACCAGCTACTACCATATCTCGTTCTGCATGATTTTTGGCCAGTTTCCAGTTTTCCTGTGGTGCAAGACCTCAGTTTGTTTAATTTTCTTTTTGTGCATATAGCTGAACTTCTCCTCTCTCCTACTTGATCCCCTTTATATTGCACTTATAATGCATTTGTGTCACATGGACACATTTTCAGTCTCCAAGACAATCCACTTTCCTCCTACCTGTGCACGTTTCTGCAGTACTTCTCAGAGGGATTCTTCAGCAGCTTTACTTCTTCAGCCTACTCAAAGGACGTGTCCTTTTCTCTTTCTTTTGAAGCACAGTCATAAACATGTGCAATTAATTTAAATTTGTTCTTCAAATGTTGCCAATATAGATCTCCACACAGATCTTAAAACAGAAATGCCTTTTTTACTCTTCCAGTCCATAGTACCAAAATGGCTAGGTACTTTCACCTGATGTTACATGTGTGTCCCCTAAGGTTCCAGATACTGCTGCACTTTGTTCTCTATATCCTCAAGATGCAAAGAGATAAAAAATTCCAAACTCAATATATTGTTTTTACTCAAAATTGTTTTTTTTTTCTGATTGTGAAGCTGCTTCATATTTACTCTTAGTTTTTGTGTATTTTCAGTTGTTATTTATCCTCAAAATAATTTTGTAGGCCATCTCAGTTTTACTTGTATCAGTAAAGGCATAAGGTCACAATTCAAAACATCGCTTAATTAATTGCAGGAAGAAGCATATGATTTAATTATATTTAGTGAATGTAGTCTTGAAGAAAATAACTCTGTTCTTCCTGTATTTATTGATAGCTATTAAAACATTTGTCATATAAGAGTGATTTTTTGTTCCCGTCAATTTTCAAAATACCCATTGTACTTTGAATTGAGGCCAGGAGTTTGGTAGTATTCCAAAACAATTAATTAACTGTTAAATGACACCAATATTTAGATTAAACAAGGTAAGAAATGCTTAGGAAGAACAGAGTCTTCATACTTATCCTGAATGATGCAAGACAGCAAGAGATTTCTTTGATGTCCTCTGAATCCTATTCTTCTTTCTATATAATATCTACTATATATATCTTCTATATAATATCTACTATCTTTCTATATAATATCTACTGCACCTCCTGTGCATAGACCAAAACTATGAGCCTCACAAAAATCGTCACTTATCCCTTTCCCTAATGGGGCCCTGGCAGTTTTTACGATTGAGACATTGGCCTCTACTTTCTCAGAGCCGGGATTCTGATCTTGAAATCCTTCCCCTATGCTAGAGACATTTCCAATGTGTCTGTGCTAATTAAAAGCTCACTTGTTATCATTCTTTTTCAAATGTGAATGGAAAATCAGCAAAAATGCTGAATATTAGTTTGTGTTCATGATGCTTTCTCTTTCGATTATGATGGACTTGATTTACCCCATATGAGCCATCAAAAGTCTATGATATGAATGCTCTTGCAGGGGATTTCTCTATTATAGATATTCTTTTTAGCATACGTTAGCTAGCAGATAATTGAGTTTGAGTTCAAGTCTGGTCGTATTAAAATATTTCAAAAAAAAAGTCTTCAAAAGAAAGCGTTTTTCATGTGTTCACCCACTGCTCTTAAGGAACCACATGTAGAATGTTGCACCATAAAATAGATACTTATTTCCTAATCAAATGCTCAGTCATCCCTTGAAAATGTTTTAGAATGTATATTTTGACTTCTTTCCAGCGGGGACAGGCAAAAGTGGGCTGTACTGTATCAGTAGTCTTTATGCCATCTATCTCTTGCAGAGATGATGCAGTGGGTGGCCTGTGCATATATCTCCTTATTTCTTGCTGCAGGGAGTGTCTTTTCTCCGTGTAAAAGGTTCTTATGATCTCTACAGGTGGATTTCTTTTGGAAAACTAGCATCTGGGAGATACGTTTTTAGTATCCCAAGTGTCTCGCTCAGTATTTGATGATGTATTCAGTTTTCTAGATTTTTCTCATTATCTTTAACATCATTTGATTTTCTGATTGATTCTATTTGAATTAGGAAAATGTAGTCACCTGGGATGATATTGAAATGATAAACTGAAGTTCATATATATATATATGTTTATATGTATATAAATGTATATATTTCCATACCCATATATAGTCACAAATAAAAACATAGTTATAAATCATTTGCTTGCTGTAGCAAAGAAATATTTCCTGTGTTATGATAGGAAAGCATCGCTGTGTCTAAGCAAACTGGGAACTAATTTCAAGAAAGATTCTAATATTATTCTTTATGCCACATCCAAAATTGTTCTTTTCAGATAAAGCATTAAGTTCTAAAGCATATTATGTGAACTATTCACATAATAGCAAACCTCCCATTTCTATGGTAGCATTCATTTCATTTTTAAACATCTTTAAAAAAAAGAAAATAATCAAGATATCATCTTGATCATTTATATTTGTCTTTAAATGAAAGATGAGTTGTATGGAGTCCTTATGCTACATCTCTGTTTTGGTTTGAAGTTTTAGGAAATATGGGTGTATAAAATAAGTCTTATATTTAACAAAGAAAAAGAAAATCTTTCTGTGTCATTTTGAAGTTCTCTTTAGGTACATTGTGCACAGATCAATTTTTCAGAAAAAAAATTAAAAAGGCATTTGTATTACTTCAGAAGTACAATAGCAACTGAACAATGTCATTTCAATTTATCACTTATGCTCAAGTGTGTGAAATCTTAGTTCATCACATTGCAATAGATTTCTTATATATACAAAAATGTTGCAAACTTTAGAGAGAAAAAAAAAATCACTGACCACCAGTTGAACCTTCATATTCTCCTGACTTGCAGGTTTTTTAGTGCATCTCACACTACATGAACTAGAACAGCATAATAACCTTAACTTTACCCTTGTTGCTGTGTCTCAAGTTATTAGGGTTTTATCTGTCAAAAAAGAGCTCTGGCCAAAGTGACACAATGGGTCTTTGAAATTACAGCCTGGGAGACAAATCCTGTGAAACAGAACTTAACCTCTACAGCTAGGTTTTGCCCTAGTAGCATAAATCTGTGTTTCTTAAGAGGATATCTTCTCAGGTTCTTGGAAGAAATCTAATATATCCCCAGGGTTACATGGGAATGGGTCATGATCACTTAACTTATTCAATAAGTTTTTGCACAAATATTTTGAAAAAAAAAATTAAACAAATATTAGAAAATAATTGGAGTTTTGAACTTTCTCCTGTGATAATTTCTACAGAGTAAGAAAAGACAAAATAAACTGGACAGGTGATATATTATAAATCAACTGATAATCAAAGAACCTTGAACACTCTTTCCTCAGGAAGGTCCATTTATAATATATTGCCTATCTGAAAGCTAAGAAAGAGCTAAGACAGAGTGTACTCTCTAGCTTTGCAACTCTCAATTTTTTGCCTTTCTTGTTGTCAAAATTATATTTTGTCTTAGTAGAATTGTATTTTAACAGAATCCAGTATTTCATATTTTTTCATCTCCTCATAATGAGACTTGACGGTATTTAATAAAAGGACTAGTAAAGCTTGTCATCTGTAATAGAAAAGGGAAAAAGTAAAAACATATAAGTGAAAAGTGTTTGTTAACTAAAGTGACATTCCGTTTGCAATTGCATTATTATATTTAATAATATGCTACCTGCCCTAGCATATCATTCTTTCTTTATTGATCAGCACAAGCTTGTGCTCTTCATAGTTTGCCATAGAGACAAACATCAGTGATATAAAGCTAATGGTAGTGAAACAGTTTTGCGTGAAACAAAGCCTTGATGCATTTGATAAAAAATGGGGTTTGATTATTCTTCAGAGACTTTTTATGTCAGAATAGATGCTGTTTCTGAAAAGGAAACTATATAATGTAAGGAGAAACACTACTGTGTAACAGTGAAGATAGTAGCAGATACCAACAATATCTGGGAAAGATTCAGTTATCATAAAAAATGAACTTCATTCTTCTGCCAGAATTCCACTTTAAAGCCTTTCTTCCTAGCCCTCTAGAGAAAATCACAATCTGCATTTAAATGCATGTATTTTAAGATGAGATTCTCAAGAGACTAAAACTATCAAAGTTCCGAATGGAAAAAAGAATGCTGCTTACAGGTTTTGAAATAAAAAAAAATATATTATGCCTTTAGAAATGGAACAATGCCACCTTTCTGGGGACTAATTTATGTTCCTTACAGAATAACTGATACATAGCACTAATGAATGATAGCTTTAGGTTTTGTGTCTTATCTGCATCCAAAGAAAAGCTCAGGATTTTTTTTCCATAAAATTTTCCATAAAATTTGGACTGGGCAAAAGATATCTGTGTTTCACAATATACTCATCACGTATAAATTCCAGTAAAAGTGCCAACTAAACCCCAGCATGAGTGGAGTCACCATGACCATACACTAATGACATGGAGCAAATTTTGGAGAATTTTCTCTTGCATTCAGGAAGGGCAAGAGCAATCTCTTTATTTTTGACAAAGACTAATTATTTGTCCTCTAGGAAACTTTTGAAATGAGCCAGCTATGAAAAGGTTAAGTAACAGAAAAATCATCCCTTTAAAGCCAAAGATTGATGTTGCCACACTGACATAGTGTAGAAGAGTGCTATACCTCTTCTATATAGATGTAGTGATGGATTGCACTTTTTAAAAATAATTTATTTACTCCACTGAAAAATTTAAAATGGAATAATTACAAGATTCAGAAAAATAAATAAATAAATGAATAAATAGGTTAGCCTGTAAGAAAGATTGTGTTGATTCTGTGTCTAAAGTAGCTAACACAGTAGTAACAAGGCAAAACCAAGCAAAACAAGCAAACAAACAAAAAACTTCTCTTTGTGGGAGTAACTGGGAGTTTTGCCAGTAAGTCCGGTGAGGTCAGGATTTCATCCCTATCAAGTTTTCCCTGCTGGAGTTATGCTGCGGGCGCAAAGCACCATGCGATCTCCTGAGCCAGGCACACCATCCAACTCAGCCACACGTGCCTTTTCCAGCCCCTGCCATGCACCATCTGCCCAGTGCTGGCAAAGAGTCCGTAGAAAAAGAGCTTCATATTTTTCTCACCCAATCATGCACGGCAAGAAACTTGTTCGCTCTTCATCTTTTAATGTGTCATCTGCTAGTCTGATACTTACTTGTGCTATATAACTGCTAAATACATAGATGAAGAAATAATCTTTCTGTTTAATATAATAAGAAGCTACACTTGGAAAAAGACACTCAGCAGTAGGACTCTGCTGGTAGGGGGAACATTCTACAAATTTAAGGCTAAACTCACCTGTTTTACAGAGTGCAAAATGGATAGCACAAAGCATATGGAATAGACCCCCTTAGAATAGCAAATGTCTCAAATGCTGTTCTTTCTGAAATCTTTGTTATAATTCACCTGTGTGTGTCACAAGCTAAAGATGGAAATGGTTGGCAAATTACAAATGCATTTGCAGTTGTTTCAGCTAATCATAGATACGAGATTAAGCATGAAACAGTGGACTGAAATTCCTGTAAAGTTTTGGGTAATTACTAAATATATTTTTAGTGTTATCATTTCTAAACCAGTTGCATAAACTAATAATAAAGAAATGCTAATAATAACTGTTATTAGGTTAATTAGGTCTTTCGCTTTTTCAAAAGCTTACCTATCATTGTTAAAAAATACAATATAAATTGTTGCATCTTGATTATGATTTTTTGTTGTATATTCAGTCCTAATTCAGGCCTATTCTGTGTTTCACACTTAGTGTAAGATAGGCATTGAGGAATTGTCTAATACTAAATATGAATGTGTCTTTCATGTGCACTCTAATCTTGTTCAGTGTCTTACTGATTCTAACTGTCTGCTGCTTTATTTTTTGAAATGCGCTGTGTGACTGCTCATGGTCACTTTCCTCTGAACATCTGAGCAGTGTTGGATGCGTTTGAAAGGCTTCTCTCACCAGATGAGTCTTCTGAGCAGCATTTCATGTCAGCGACAGCAGCCTTTGTTGGCTGGCAGCGGAAGACACTATAGATTTCTGTTTACAGGGCTGCAATAGGAACAAATTTGCTTTTCTATAATACTTTCTTTTGAGAACCTTCAAAGCACTTGGAAAAAACATCCCAGTTGAATTCATTGCTTGTGTAATGTGTAGGCAGTTGCATCAACGCTTCCACGCTGCATATTTAGTAACAGCACAAAGACAGGCAGTTTAACTGATGGAGCCATGGAAGGTATGTTGAAAGGGTTGTGAAAATATGTGCAAGGGATTTCACTGTGAGAAAACAAGCAAACACACAAAGCCATCAAAAAGTCTATGAAAGACATGCTGTATTTTCCTCATGTATAAAAGATGTCAAAGCCTAGATGAAAGTAAAATGTTTCATGCTGAAGATATATATTTTCCTGTTTCAGTAACTGCGCTCTCTCAACTTAGCTTGTATTAGTGCCTTCTCTGCTGAGGTGGCCAAGAAGACAAAGTAAAGCACTGCAGATATTTCATTCTTTTCCTTTTCTGAACGTAGCAACTTCATTTTGGCCTTACTAATGGTTGTTCTCTGTCTCTGTGACATTGACACTTGACAATGACTGAATTAGCAGCTATATTCATCATTAATATTGCATTAAATGCATATATATGTATATAGTTAATGATTTCATTCTTGAATTTTCTGATCGGTTTGTCAGATTCCTAATGTGTAATGTTCATTGTTCGTTCTCAAGTGCAGTTTGATAGGCTGTCCCAAGAGAAGGACTGTTGTCAACAATCTATCTGAATTTTATATGTGCTATTTTCAGCGTAGGAATGGAAAACTTGATGAAACTACTAATTGCTGAAAATACTTACTCGAATCTCAAGAACAGCATTTTAAAAAATATTGCAGGAGACATTTTCAAAATTAATAGAGCGTAGGCACGAAGGGTAAGGTATATATTCAAATTTGAATTTGTAAGAAAGCACTTAATTATAGGTCTGGTTTTCATTAATGAAAGTTAATTTTTTTAAGTTGCTTTTTGTTCGTTTGTTTGCTTGCTTGCTTTTCTGTGATTCCATGTCCTTCAATCAATTTTCCTCTCCTCTCCTCTCCTCTCCTCTCCTCTCCTCTCCTCTCCTCTCCTCTCCTCTCCTC